>CM069405.1:528511993-528709493 GCA_035609135.1 Eleutherodactylus coqui | reverse complement strand
ACGTACACGGCCCAGCAGCGCACACACACACACGTACACGGCCCAGCAGCGCACACACGCACACGACCCAGCAGCGCGCGCACACACACACACACACGGCCCAGCAGCACACACACACCAGTGGACACGGCCCCGCAGCGCGCGCGCACACACACACACACACACACACACACACACACACACACACACACACACACACACACACACACACGGCCCTGCAGTGCACACTTTTATATGTACACGGCCCCTCAGCACATATGTCAATGTACACAGCTATATATTTGGCCCCACAGCACATGCGTTCATGTTTGCACACTGAATACACACCGGACTATGTATGACACACGCATGCACATTATACACACGCTGCTTGCTGACCTGACGTGAAAACATCCTCCGCTTTCTGTGAAGATCGGTTTCTTTTATACTTTCCCTATCCTGCAGGAGAAAAAGGATGATGAGGAGTCGGGGGACCGCGTACCGCCACATGCTGCTGCGTCTGGTGTGACCCAGGGGTGGAGGACCTCCGGGATTATGCAGTCAAGCACCACCAAACTGATGTCAGGGCTTCTTTACACAATCGCAAGTGCAAAAACGCCTGCTGCTGTGCCAAGGATTTGCGCAGTAAAGCAGTCTTTCTACTTTCATATACAGGGCCCAGCGGCACACGCGCCCGCGTACGGGGCCACATTTGGTCTGGATGGGATTGAAAGTCATCTATGCTGCGGAACACGTTGGCGCTATACAAATAAAGATTATTATGGGTTTTATTGCATTAACATGCAGCAATATATCTATAGAAAAGACATTTGCTTGGTGGCTAGAACACGCCTCACTTGGAATAATTTCTTATAATTCTTTATTGAAACCAAACAAGAATGAGGACGTCTTAGTTGTCAGGCAGACTTCTCTCCAGGGGATTGGAACTATGGGTAATCGGCTTCTCAAAACAATATATACTGAAATGTATAAACAATAAGATTTTTAGGAACAGGAGTCCTTCCCGCTGAAGCAGTTGTATGCAGTCATTCTGTTCAATCAAAGCCTCTTGACAATGATATGACGAGACGTACAAGAAGGATATACATTTACTGCCCTAACAGCCGTCTAAACCGCCCCAAAGGAGTACTGAAGCGGATTCAGACAAGCGTGGTGTTCCCCTTCACCTAATACAGTTTCCTTCTGGGTCCCCCACATTAAAGTCAGCTTCCAGGTTCCCCATCAAATAAAGTCACCTTCCAGGACCTCCCATCCAAAACACTCACCCTATAGGCCCTTCCACCTGCTGTAGTCACCATCTAAGCCTGCCACCCAATGCAGTGCCTTTCCAGGCCCCCCCAACCTTCTGAGCCCCCCAACCCAATACAGTCACCTTTCGGGACCCTTACTCAAAACATTCAACTTCCAAGCCCCCTCATCCAATTCATTCACTCTCTGTGCACCTCACCCAATTGTTGCATCCTTACCGGACGTGCAATATTAATAAACCAAAGAAAAGGCACAACTGTGCAACCTAAATACAAAACTAAGGGAAATCCTTTCCCTGCAAACCCCTAACCCGGGAGGGGACTCTGCCTGGTCGGCGGGCCGATCGCTTCCGACAGGTGCGGACCCACAACCCGTGCCTGGGCCACTAATAATTCCCTACCGGGGAGCCCTCATACAAAGAAAAGGGAACAGTATACCATAAACGCAAAAGATACTTAGCTGAAGCAGCAAGGTGGAGGCGCTCCAGTGCAGGTTGTGCTCCTCAGCAGCAGTCCAGGTAGCAACTGAAAATTGACCTGCACTGAGGTCAATTCTAGCCTGGCTTATATAGGAGCCGAGCCACTCAGAGACAGGTGAGGACTGACATCACTCATCCAACCACCACACCCCTCAGCTCCAGGAAAGGTAGAGACACTGCTAAACCCTGGTCCGGCCTAAAAGCCAGGTAAAGACTTCAGAACGGCTGCAACAGTACCTCCCCTTCTAGAAGGGGCCCCAGGACCCTTAGGACCAGGATGAGCAGGGTTTGATCTGTGAAAATTTTTTACCAGACGATCCGCATGAACATCCGCTGCAGGAACCCATGACCTCTCTTCTGGGCCATAACCGCGCCAGTGTACAAGGTACTGCAAAGAATTCCTGACTCGACGAGAGTCCAAAATGCGACTTATTACAAACTGCACCTCCCCATCCACTAGCACCGGAGTCGGGGGTGGAGGGTCATTCCCCGAATCGATAAATCTTTTGAGCAGAGATTTATGGAACACATTGTTAATCTTCATCGTGCTGGGGATTTCTAACCGGAAGGCCACCATGTTAATCTTCTCAATTATTTTAAATGGACCGATAAATCGCGGGCCCAGTTTAGCGGACGGTTGTTTGAGTTTTATATTTCTGGTAGACAACCACACCAAGTCTCCAACACAGAATCCCGCCCCCTCGGAGCGGTGACTGTCTGCAACTCGCTTGCTCCGCCAAATTGATCGCAGTAAATTTTTCTGGACCTCCGCCCACCCGGCCTCAATATCGGAACAAAACTCATTTGCTCCTGGAACCTACGAAACCCTCTTGGAAAGGGGGCCAAAACATGGGTGAAATCCGTAGTTACAAAAGAACGGTGAGGTCCCCGTAGCCTCCAGTGGTCTATTGTTTAGAGCAAACTAGGCTAGTGGTAAGAACCTCGACCAATCCTCCTGGTTTTCTGAGATATAACATAAATATTGCTCCAGGTTCTGATTACATCTCTCAGTTTGCCCGTTGGTCTCAGGGTGGTATGCCGAGGAAAACGAGAGCTGGACACCCAAACGAGAGCAGATTATTCACCAAAAGCTGGAAACAAATTGTACACCGCGATCGGAGACTATATTCTCTGGCAAACCATGTAGTCTAACGATGTGGCAAATGCACAAACTTGCAAACGTCTTAGCATTTGGTAAACCGGGGATTGCCACAAAATGGCACATTTTGCTAAACTGATCCACTACCACGAAAACAACTGTTGCCATCGGAAGGTGGTAAATCCGTAATGAAGTCCATGGACAAATGAGTTCATGGTCTCAAAGGAATAGGCAGCGGCAATAACATACCAGCTGGCTGACTGCGGGATGACTTGGTTCTGGCACACACCTCACATGACGAAACAAAACTTGAACGTCGTAATGACGGCCACCAAAACGATCTAGAGAGTAGCCTACGGGTATTATTAATTTCCGGATGCCCGGCCAACACCGAACTGTGAATCTCGGCCAGCACCTGTAACCTTAGATGCACAGGAACAAAAAGCTTCCCAGCCGGTAGCTTTGACGGGGCCAAATTTTGTGCTTTACGGACTTGCTCCTCTAACGCTAATGACACTGCTGACACCACCACCCCTTCAGACAGGATAGGGGCAGGAGGTTCCTCAGAAACTACTGGAAGAAAACTTCTGGAAAGAGCATCGGCCTTCACATTCTTCCAGCCTGGACGATATGTAACTAAAAAATTGAAACGGGAAAAGAAAAGCGACCAGCGTGCCTGTCTGGAGTTAAGTCCAGATAAATGAGGTTTTTGTGATCCGTGAAAACCGGTACTTTGTGTCGTGCCCCCTCTAGAAAATGATGCCACTCCTCGAATGCCCATTTAATCGCCAGCAATTCCCTGTCCCCAATGTCATACTTTCGCTCCAAAGAAGAAAATTTACGGGAGAAGAATGCACACGGGCGGAGATCTTACAATGTCTCCATTCCCTGAGAGAGAACTGCTCCAACCCCCACCTCTGAAGCATCAACCTCAACAATAAATCTGGCTGCACCAGAATCGGAGCAGTAGCAAAACACCTCTTCAATCTCTGAAATAACTGCATAGCTTCCGTCGACCTCGGGTCCCTGCCATGAGTGGGAAAAACTGGTTCCTCTCTCACCTGAGGAGTTTGTCGTGACCGATGCCCAACCTTTGGAAAGTTCCCGGAGTCTGGGTGATGAGGCTGGGGACTTCCAGCAACTGTCTCAAGAGCTTTTTGTGGATGAAGTTGATGATGATGATGAGACACAGTTGTCTGTCAGTGAGGTAGTAGTAAGGGCCGTAAGTCCGAGGGCGGAGCGCACAGAGGATTCGGAGGAAGAGTAGCTGGATGATGAGGTGACTGACCCCACCTGGTTCGCTAACCCTACTGAGTACAGGGCTTCAAAGGGGGAGGCAAGTGCAGCAGCAGGACAGGATGGAAGAGGCAGTGGAGTGGCCAGGGGTTGAGGAAGGGCCAGAGCGAAGAATGCCCCAACTGTTTCCCAAAGCACCCCCTGGCAGCAAGCCTCCGTGCAGAGGCCTAGGTGTTCAGAGGTGTGGATGTTTGTTAGTGAGAGCGCGGACCACTGACGAACTGTGGTGTGCAACCTGTGCTGCACCAAGATCAGCCAGGGAGCCACCGCTACCAGCCTCACCACCACCAGCATACGCAGGGATATGATGGCCAAGCACCCCACAAGGTGGGACGAAGGCCGTTCACCGCCTCCGGGTCACACCACTGCCTCTTCCCCTGTGCCCCAACCTGCCACTCAGATCCAATCCCCCTTCCAGGACACGGGCACAAGTGCCTCCCGGCCTGCACCCACACCCTCACCTCCACTGTCTTCCACTGCATCCAGCAATGTCTCTCAGCGCAGCGTTCAGCTGTTGCGAACACAAGCGTTGGGCCAAAAGCGCAAATACGCCACCACGCACCTGCACGCACAAGCTTTAAGCATGCACAATGCCATATTAATCAGCCTGGAGATACTGCTGTACAGGCTTGTGGAAATGGAGGCTTTCAAAAACATGATGGCGGCGGCGGTCCTGCGCTACTCGGTCCCCATTCACCACTATTTTTCCTGGTGTGCCGTCCCAGCCCTACACCAGCACACCTCCCGCAACATTATACGTGCCCTCACCAACGCGGTTACTGGGAAGGTCCACTTAACTATTGACATGTGGACAAGTACTGGCGGGCAGGGCCACTATATCTCCCTGACGGCACATTGGGTGAACTTGGTGGAGGCTGAGACCAAGTCAGAGCCTGGGACCGCTCACGTCCTACCCACACCCAGAATAGCGGGTCCTATCTTGGTGCTGGTATCTGCAGCGTTTTATGCCACCTCCTCCAACCCCCCCCCCCCTCCTCCGCCACCTCCACCTTTCAATTAAGAAGTGTTAGCACGTCGCCAACACTCGATATCGCGCGGCTAGGCAGCACAGCGGTGGGCAAGCGTCAGCAAGCCATGCTTAAACTAATCAGCTTAGGTGACAAGAGGCATACAGCCCCTGAGCTGTTGCAGGGTCTGACAGAGCAGACCAACCTCTGGCTTTCTCCGCTGAGCCTCCAACTGGGCATGGTCATGTGTGACAACGGCCGGAACCTGGTGCAGCTTGGCAGCCTCACACACGTGCCATGCCTGGCCCACGTCTTCAATCTGGTGGTTCAGCAGTTTCTAAAAAAAAAACTACCCCCACTTGTCTGACCTGCTCGGCAAGGTGCGCCGCGTCTGCGCACATTCCCGCAAGTCCACCACGGATGCTGCCACCCTCAGGACACTGCAACATCGGTTTCAGCTGCTAGAACACCGGCTGCTGGGCAACATGCCCACACGCTGGAATTCTGTGTTGCACATGTTGGCCAGGCTGTACGAGCAGCATAGAGCAATTGTGGAATACCAGCTGCAACGTGGGCGGCGGAGGGGTAATCTGCTTCCGCAGTTCTTTACTGAGGAGTGGGCATGGATGGCAGACACTGCCAGGTTCTCGGAAACTTTGAGGAGTCTACCCAAATGGTGAGCGGCGATGCGGCCATCATTAGCATTACCATCCCACTGCTTTGCCTGCTGAGAAGTTTGCTGCAAAGCATAAAGGCCGATGCTTTGTGGTTAGAACAGGAGACGGGGGATGACAGTATGTCGCTTGATAGCCAGATCTACCCTCACGTCTATATCTCAGCGCATTTTGGAGGAGGAGGGCGAGATGAGGAGGAGAAAGAGACTGCTTGCCACACTGCAGAGGGTACCCATGCTGCTTGCCTCTCATCTGTTCAGCCTGTATGGGCTGAAGAGGAGGAGGATCCTGAAAGTCATCCTCCTAGTAAGGACAGCGATGTGTTGCGTACAGGGACCCTGGCACACATGGCCGACTTCATGTTAGGCTGCCTTTCCCTTGACCCTCACGTTAGACGCATTCTGACAAACACGGATTACTGGGTGTACACCCTTCTAGACCCATGGTATAAGGAGAACCTTTCCACTCTCATTACCGAAGAGGAAAGGGGTACGAGAGTGATGCAATACCACAGGGCCCTGGTGGAAAAAGTGATGCTAAAGTTCCCATCTGACAGCGCTAGAGGTAGAAGACACAGTTCAGAGGGCCAACTAGCAGAGGAGGCATGGGATCAAGCAGCATTTCCAGCGCAGGCAGAGGAGCACTCTCCAAGGCCTTTGCCAGTTTTGGCTCCCCAGCAAGATTGTGTCACCACTCCCCAGTCAAGGCTGAGTCGGAGGGAGCAATGTAAATAGATGGTGAGGGAGTACATAGCCGATCGTACCACTGTCCTCCATGATGCTTCTGCTCCATACAACTATTGGGTGTCAAAGCTGGACACGTGGCACGAACTTGCGCTGTACACCCTGGAGGTGCTGGACTGCCCTGCCGCTAGCGTCTTGTCTGAGAGGGTGTTTAGTGCAGCTGGGAGAATTATCACGGATAAGCGTACCCACCTATCAACTGACAGCGCCAACAGGCATACACTCATAAAGATGAACAAAGGCTGGATTTCTCCTGACCTCTCTTCTTCACTGGAGGAAAGCAGCGAATCCTAAAGAATCTTTTAGCTGCAATAGGAGAAATATGCATCCTCTCTCTAACCCCCAAAAAAGGGAGAGGTAGCTTGGTCTATCCCTTTCGGATCTTACTCCTCCTCCTCCTAAAACAGCATGTCATCACGCTGAACCAGGCCAAAAGGCTCTGTTAAAACCAATTTTTTTCACAGGGCTGCCTGCAGGCTCTGTTACAAATTAAGCAACGGCAAGCTGTATCTTTAAAAAATGTTTATGGGTTTCACCTGCCCTTGCGGTTGAGCAATATTTCAGGGGTACACTTGTACTCTTGGTACACCAATTTTTCCGGCCTTCGCCTATACTCTTGGCAAACAAATTTTTTCAGGTGTTCGCCTATACTTTTGGTACACCAATGTTTCAGGGGTTCACCTATACTCTTGCTACAGAAATGTTTCAGAGGTTCGCCTATACACTTACTACAGAAAGGATTGAGGGGTTCGCCTATACTCTTGCTACAGAAATGTTTCAGGGGTTCGCCTATACACTTACTACAGAAAGGATTGAAGGCTTCGCCTATATTCTTGCAACAGAAAAGTTTCAGGTGTTCGCCTATACTCTTGCTACAGAAATGTTTAGGAGGTTCGCCTATTCTCTTGCTACAGAAATGTTTCAGGGGTTCGTGTATACACTTGCTACTGAAAAGTTTCAGGGGTCCGCCTATACTCTTGCAACCAAAAAGTTTTGGGGGTTCGCCTATACTCTTGCAACAGAAATGTTTCAGGGATTCGCCTATACTCTTGCTACAGAAATGTTTCAGGGGTTTGCCTATACACTTACTACAGAAAGGATTGAAGGGTTCGCCTATACTCTTGCAACAGAAATTTTTCGGAGGTTCGCCTATTCTCTTGCTACAGAAATGTTGTGTTATACTGTCTTTGAGTTTCATGGGCTCACCTATGCTGTGGGTGCACAAAGACTTGTCATTGCGGTGTTTTTCCTGTCTGGCACAAATACACTGACTGACTTGGCTAGGGTGCAGACGGCTTTCCCATTTCAGTGTTTTACCTATCTGACACAAATACACTAAATGACTAGGGTAGAAGTGTTGGCTGAGGTCCTGGGCGGGGTGAAACTCTGTCATGTTTGGGCACTCTCTTTTCTTCCTGGTTGATACTGTCCCTGGGTTCAGGGGCTCGCCTATGCTGTGGGTGCACAAAGGTTTCCAAGCGCGGGGTCCAGCTGTCTGGTACAAATACACTGACTGAGTTTGGCAGAAGTGTGGGCCGAGGTCCTTGGCGGGGTGAAACGCTGCCATGTTTGGGCACTCTATTTTCTTCCTGTTTAATACTGTCCCTGGGTTCCAGGGGCTCGCCTATACAGTGGGTGCACAAAGGCTTTCCCATTGCATTGTTCAGCTATCTGACACATACACAGAATAAATTGGGCAGAAAGTGGGCCGAGGCTGGGGTCCTGGGCGGGGTGAAACTCTGTCATGTTTGGGCACTCTCTTTTCTTCCTGGTTGATACCGTCCCTGGGTTCCAGGGGCTCGCCTATGCTGTGGGTGCACAAAGGTTTCCCAGCGCGGGGTTCAGTTGTCTGGTACAAACACACTGACTGACTTTGGCAGAAGAGTGGGCCGAGGTCCTTGGCGGGGTGAAACTCTGCCATGTTTGGGCACTCTGATTTCTTCATGTGCAATACTGTCTTTGAGTTTCATGGGCTCGCCTGTTACATGTGCTGCTGGAATCTGTTCTACTACTGTGCTTCTAGCAGCACAGCCCTCACAGCGTTAATTGATTGAGGTGGCTGGGTGTGGTACGTCCTGCTAGCCAATCTCCTGGATCTGTGCTTACATATAAACCCTGCTCCTGTCAGTCTCTGTCTGGTTCCAGAGTGAGCAGTCATGAATCCCTGTCTGAAGCTGGGTCTTGTACTGTTTGGATGTATCTGCCTTGTTCCCACTTAGATCTGTGTATGTAAGTAGGATTGTGTCTCTCTGCTTCCCCAAGATGGTTTGGACACCTGTAGTCCTAGTCTGCAGTGCATGCAGCTCCCCTTTCCTCCCCCTTTACAGGTGCAGCCTCCAAACGTCTTATATCTTACTCTGTATGTCAGCTTGTGTAGCCGACTGCTCTGTGTGTCAGTTGGTGTAACTTGACACATTTCCCTATGTCAGCTTGTGTGGTTGACTCTATTCCCCCTAGTATGAGGACACATTGACTTGCTGTGAGTTTCATCTGTGTGCATGTATCTCTTGGTGGAATCTGTCTGGTTTTCACTATATGTTGTGTGATCTGTGCCCTGTGCTCTGTCCTCTTCCTGATGCACCTTTCTGTGTGATCGGTGCTCTGTCCTGTTCCTGATGCAGTTGGCTGTGTGCCCAGTGCTCTGTTCTGACCTGTTGCAAGCTTGCTGTGTGATCTGTCCCTTGCTGGTTCATGTCAGTTTGTACGTTTATATTCTGTCAGCATTGGATTAGCTTCCTGTGTGACCTGTATAACCAGGAGCCATGAAGTTGTCCCGCTAGCTTCCCCAGTTTGTACAAAACGCAAACGAATACCTGGTATTTATATTCAGCTTTTTTGCATTTTTGCTGCTGTATGCTGTGTTTTCTGCTCTGCTTATCCTGTTGTTCTGTCCCTGTCATGTGGCATGTGTATGTCTCTTGTTCTGTGACGTGGCTCCTAGGATCAGCTAGGGCCCAGTTCCAAAG
Organism: Eleutherodactylus coqui; assembly: GCA_035609135.1. Taxonomy (NCBI): domain Eukaryota; kingdom Metazoa; phylum Chordata; class Amphibia; order Anura; family Eleutherodactylidae; genus Eleutherodactylus; species Eleutherodactylus coqui. The sequence goes on along the minus strand of CM069405.1, from coordinate 528,700,021 downwards.
ACGGCTAGGCCGCCCACTTATTGGGGCAATGTCCCCGCTTAGGTACGGCCACTGTCATCCTTCTTGTAGCACAGGTCAGTTGCCTGAAATCTGTGTGAATCTCCTGTGTCCCTGTGTGTGTGCATACTACTACTCATTACTACCATTTGGGTACGATTGTGTGGGCCCCGTGCTTAGTTTGCCCACACAATCGTAACATCGCCTATGCTGTGGGTGCACAAAGACTTCACATTGCGGTGTTTTACCTATGTGGCACAAATACACTGACTGACTAGGGTAGAAATGTGGGCCGGGGCCGAGGTCCTTGGCGGGGTGAAACTCTGCCATGTTTGGGCGCTCTGATTTCGTCATGTGTAATACTGTCTTTGAGTTTCATGGGTTCGCCTATGCTGTGGGTGCACAAAGATTTCCCATTGCGGTGTTTTATCTATCTAGCACAAATACACTGACTGACTTGGGTAGGGTGCAGAGTGCAGAAGGCTTTTCCATTGCGGTGTTCAGCTGTCTGACACCTACACAGAATGAATTGTGTGGGGACTCATGGATTTCCCATTGCTATGTCACTCACAGCACCTTGGGTCACACAAGGTGGAGGTTGGGACCGAGCCTGACCCTGAGCCCGCTCACATACTTCCCACACAGAGTATTGCGGGTTCTACCTCGGTCACGGTTTCTCAGCCTAATTATGCCACCTCCTCCTCCATAATGTCTGGGGATCAGCGTTGGTCGGCATGTATCATCTCTCGTGCTACAAATTACCACAGTTATCTGAGATACCGGATTGGAGCATTCACAGGAAGCCTTTTGATATAAAGAACTGGATTTACATCTACGCTGGTACCAGTGATTCCTCCTTCGCTTCAGAGTCGACACTTATAGGAGGGGGCATTCGCTGGTCATACCCCCCTCCTTCCCAGTGAGTGCCATCCCTGCATCTACATTTTTTGGATATACTTATTGTTACTGTTGCAATATCTTGAAGTGCAGACAAACTTTTTTTAACAGCGTTTTTGTCTATATTCACTTCGGCGGGGGGCATCTATTCGAAAGAGATTCCACCATTTTCTGTATCTGCAGCTCTCCCTGAGGTCAGAGGATTTGATATGTGCAGCATGTAACCAGAAGAGGAACCCTGTGGTGCTTTCCAATTTGTAACCATTTACCAAGTATCCCTGCACCTGCACCACCATGATTCTGTCTTGTTTGTTAGTTAGTACTAAGTCCAGACTGGCCCTCCCTCTAGTTGGTTCTCAAGAACTTATCACCCCTGTGAGATTTGCAAGTTTCATCTTCCCATATTATATCTGGATAATTAAAGTCCCCCATGATAATTACTTTGTTGCGCTTTGACACCTCTTCTATCTGCCTTAGTAGTAAGGTTTCAGTTTCTTCTGTTGCTTTTGGTGGTCTATAGAAGACCCCTATCAGGATTTTGTTATTTCTTCCTCCCTATATTTCTACCCACAGAGATTCCACACGTTTATCACCTGCCCCTATATCCTCCCGTAGCCTCGGTATTAAGTAGGATTTAACATACATACACACCCCTCCACCTTTTTGTTCCCCACGGTCTCTTTTAGAGACATTGTAACCCTGTAAATTCACCGCCCAATCGCACTTATCATCAAGCCATGTTTCTGTTGTTCCTACTATATCGTAATTTTCATCAGACATTCTCGCTTCAAGCTCACCCACTTTACTAAATCAGGCTTCTTGCATTCGTTGCCATACAATTTATATGGTGGTTGTTCTTTATATTCATTTTTCTATTAATGGTACTATTGGCTGTTCTGTTAGTTCTAACTGTACTAACCGCATCCCTGCTCAACCCTCATTCCATTGGCCCCAGGTAGCTAGCTACACTGACGACCCCCCTTTTTCTCTTTTTGCTTTTCCTCCAGTCCCTAGTTTAAACACTCCTCCAGCCTTCTAGCCATCTTCTCCCCCAGCACAGCTGCACCCTCCCCATTAAGATGCAGCCCATCCCTACGGTAGAGCCTGTAGCCGACAGCAAAGTCAGCTCAGTGCTCCAGGAACCCAAATCCTTCCTTTTTACACCAACTCTGGAGCCACTCCCTAAGATCTTGCTGCCTTTCTATTGTGGCTTTTGGTACAGGTAGCATTTCCAAGAAACCCACCTTGGAAGTCTTCACCCTAAGCTTGGATCCTAGGTCCTTGAAATCATTTTTGTCAGTCCATTTAGATCCAGGATTGGGGCTTCCAGATGTGCGACGTGCACGCATCTTGTGCAACAGTATGCACTCTCGATCGGCTGATCAAGGACAAAATACATTGCACAAGTAGCACACTGGACAGCATTAAGCTAATCCTAATGGGGATCTAGAATTTACTTATGGAAGTAGTGAAGATTGACTAGAGCACACTCCAAACATGCCTCTGCCCGTTCAAAGCTGCTCACAGACTTCCGACTATTCGCAACCTGTCACTCGCCTCCGCCTGATTGCAACCGCTCACTTTTTTAACGCTCACACACTTACTCCTTGCTCTCGCTCAGTCACCCAACTCTGCTTCACTTACACCTCGCAAACATGCACTTACACCGATTTTCTTCACTTACACACTCTCTTAAACCCCCACACTTCGACACACAGTTAGACACACAAAATATACTTATCCGCACCTGTCAGCAGCTCCTCTGCAGCCGATGACGTCACTTGCAGGCTCGTTTCGAGTAACAAACCCCATTGGGCGACTTGAGCATTTTTGTATGGGACTGATGCAGTATCAGGACCTCTCTCCCGGCGGCCGCACTCTCTGGCCTCCTGCCACTCTTCTGTACCTGCTCTCTTCTGCTCTTCTCCTCTTCGAGCCCCTGGACGTATCCTTTCAGCCGCTCTACTACTCTTCCTGCAGCTCTGGTGCCGCTCCAATGTTCCTCCGCTCTTGCTCTCTGCTCCACAGATTCATGCTGACGTCACTTACGCTCTCCACTCCAGTAGATGAATTAATTACTAGAGATGAGCGAGCACCAACATGCTCGAGTGCTCGTTGCTCGAGTCGAATTTTTCGTAATGCTCGAGAGCTCGTTTCGAGTAACAAACCCCATTGGGCGACTTGAGCATTTTTGTATGGGACTGATGCTCTGCATAGCTGATTAGTTGTGAAACACCGGAAAACATCCAAAAGTCATGGAAACACCACAGAAACAGATAGGGAAGGGCAGGGGCAGCATGCATGGCTGCATCTGAGGCTCCCAGGTCCACTATTAAGCCAAAATGGGGGCAAGAGTCTGGCGGTCACCCCCCTAACAATTTTTACTTCGGACAAACCCTCATTAGCAAGGCACACCTTAGCTAAGCACCACACTATCTGCTACCAAGGACAATCACTGCCTGCGGGTCACACTGCTGCATCTGCTCCTGGGTTACATGCTGGCATTGCTGTTCAACCCCCCGCACGACCCAGCGTCCACAGCGCACACAAAATTGTCCCTGCGCAGCGTTCAGCTGCCCTCATGCCACACGCTGGCCTCATAGCCACACCACCCTCATGTCTATTTATAAGTGCGTCATGATGAGGAGGAACCGTAGGCATACACTGCAGAGGGTTGGCAGGGCCAGGCAGCGACGCTCTTTAAAAGTGTGGGCGATAGCCCACAATGCTGTTGAGAATTGATGATAAATTGACGTACGATCATCATTCCAATCCCGTGCCACCTCTGTCACAAAATTGTCAGGAGCTGCAAACGTGGGCATAAAGGGGTCTCAGGTGCCAGCACTTCTACACATCTCCACAATGCAGCAATACTCTGTGTGGGAAGCACGTGAGTGGGGCCAAGGTCAGGCTCGGTCGCAGCCTCCATCTTGTGTGGCCCAAGGTGCCACGAGTGACATAGCAATGGGGAATCCATGTGTCCCCACACAATTCATTCTGTGTAGGTGTCAGATAGCTCAACACCGCAATGGAAAGTCTTTCAGTTCCTTGGGCTTACCTATGCTGTTGGTGCACAAAGATGGTATTACACAAGAAGAAATCAGAGTGCCCAAACATGGCAGAGTTTCACACCACCAAGGACCTCAGTCCACATTTCTGCCCTAGTCAGTCAGTGTATTTGTTTCAGACAGGTAAAACACTGCTATGAGAAGTCTTTGTGCACCCACAGCATAGGCGAGCCGAAGGAACCAAAAGAAAGTAATAAACATGAAGAAATGACAGTGCCCAAACATGGCAGACTTTCACTGCGCCGAGGACATAGGCCTCTGCACACACCCTTAGCAATCGTGGACATAAAGCGGACTACAATGCTAGTACAGCTAAGAACGTCTCATTTAATTAGTTGCCATTGCTTTCACCGCTCCAAAGACTGGATTAACTAGGAACAAGTTCCACGGGCCCCACCAGTTGCATTTCCCCCAGGACATAGGCCTCTGCCCAAACCCTCAGCAATCATGGGCATAAAGCGGACTCGGATGCTAGTACAGCAGTGAACGTCTCATTAATGCAGTAACGCTCCTTTTGTTTGGCCCAAACCAGTGTCTCAGATAACTGTGGTAACACGGGAGAAAATACATGTTGCCCACCACTGTACCCCAGACCCCAAGCTGGAGGAGGAGGTGGCATTACAAGGCCAAGAAACCATGACTCGCTATAGTCTGTGTGGGAAGTATGTGAGCAGGCCTTTGCTCAGGCTCGGTCCCAGCCTCCACCTTGTGTGACCCAAGGTACCCTGAGTTACATAGCAATGGGAAATCCATGTGTCCCCACACAATTCATTCTGTGTAGGTGTCAGATAGCTCAACACCACAAAGCAAAAGCCATCTGCACTCTGCACCCTACCCAAGTCAGTCAGTGTATTTGTGCCCGATAGGTAAAACAACGCTATGGGCGGTCTTTGTGCAACCACAGTATAGGTAAACCCCTGTAACATTCCTGTAGCAGAAATATAGGCAGACCCCAGCAACATTCCTGTAGGAAAAGCAGAGGCGGACCCAGTAACATTTCTGTAGCAAAGGTATAGGCAGACCCCTGTAACATTTCTGTAGTTAAAGTAGAGGCGGACCCCAGTAACATTTCTGTAGCAAAGGTATAAGCAGACCCTTGTAACATTTCTGTAGCAGAAGTAGAGGCGGACCCCAGTAACATTTCTGTAGCAAAGGTATAGGCAGACCCCTGTAACATTTCTGTAGCTAAAGTATAGGAGGACTCCAGTAACATTTCTGTAGCAGAAGTATAGGCGGACCCCTGTAACATTTCTGTAGCTAAAGTATAGGAGGACTCCAGTAACATTTCTGTAGCAGAAGTATAGGCGGACCCCTGTAACATTTCTGTAGTAAAGTATAGGCGGACCCCTGTAGCATTTCTGTAGCTAAAGTATAGGCGGACCCAGTAACATTTCTGTAGCTGAAGTATAGGCGGACCCCTGTAACATTTCTGTAGTAAAGTATAGGCAGACCCCAGTAACATTTCTGTAATAAAAGTATAGGCAGACCCCTGTAACATTTCTGTAGCAGAAGTATAGGCAGACCCCAGTAACATTTCTGTAGCAGAAGTATAGGCGGACCCCAGTAACATTTCTATAGTAACAGACCCCAGTAACATTTCTGTAACAAAGGTATAGGCAGACCCCAGTAACATGCCTGTAGTAAAAGTATAGGCAGACCCCTGTAACATTTCTGTAGTAAAAGTATAGGCGGACCCCAATAACATTTCTGTAGTAAAAGTATAGGCAGACCCCCGTAACATTTCTGTAGCAGCATTATAGGCAGACCCCTGTAACATTTCTGTAGAAGAAGTATAGGCAGACCCCAGTAACCTTTCTGTAGTAAAGGTATAGGTAGACCCCAGTAACATTTCTGTAGCAAAGGTATAGGAAGACCCCTGTAACATTTCTGTAGCAGAAGTATAGGCAGACCTCTAACATTTCTGTAGTAAAAGTATAGACGGACCCCAGTAACATTTCTGTAATAAAAGTATAGGCAGACCCCAGTAACATTTCTGTAGCAGAAGTATAGGCGGACCCCTGTAACATTTCTATAGTAACAGACCCCAGTAACATTTCTGTAACAAAGGTATAGGCAGACCCCAGTAACATGCCTGTAGTAAAAGTATAGTCAGACCCCTGTAACATTTCTGTAGTAACAGACCCCAGTAACATTTCTGTAACAAAAGGTATAGGCAGACCCCAGTAACATGCCTGTAGTAAAAGTACAGGCAGACCCCTGTAACATTTCTATAGTAACAGACCCCAGTAACATTTCTGTAACAAAGGTATAGGCAGACCCCAGTAACATGCCTGTAGTAAAAGTATAGGCGGACCCCTGTAATATTTCTGTAGCAGAAGTATAGGCAGACCCCAGTAACATTTCTGTAGTAAAAGTATAGGCGGACCCCAATAATATTTCTGTAGTAAAAGTATAGGCGGACCCCAGTAATATTCCTGTAGCAGAAGTATAGGCAGACTCCAGTAACCTTTCTGTAGTAAAGGTATAGGCAGACCCCAGGAACATTTCTGTAGTAAAGGTATAGGCAGACCCCAGTAACATTTCTGTAGTAAAGGTATAGGCAGACCCCTGTAACATTTCTGCAGCTGAATTATAGGCAGACCCCTGTAACATTTCTGTAGCTGAAGTATAGGCAGACCCCTGTAACATTTCTGTAGCTGAAGTATAGGCAGACCCCTGTAACATTTCTGTAGCAGAAGTATAGGCAGACCCCAGTAACATTCCTGTAGCAGAAGTATAGGCAGACCCCAGTAACATTTCTGTAGCTGAAGTATAGGCAGACCCCTGTAACATTTCTGAAGTAAAAGTATAGGCGGACCCCAGTAACATTTCTGTAGTAAAGGTATAGGCAGACCCCTGTAACATTTCTGCAGCTGAATTATAGGCAGACCCCTGTAACATTTCTGTAGCTGAAGTATAGGCAGACCCCTGTAACATTTCTGTAGTAAACGTATAGGCAGACCCCTGTAACATTTCTGTAGCTGAAGTATAGGCAGACCCCTGTAACATTTCTGAAGTAAAAGTATAGGCAGGATACGACCGCTGGATATCCTGCTCATCACCAGCATTCGCTACTCTGTGAGCTGAGGAACAGAAGGAGACATTCCGGAACCTCCTGGGAGAAGTTGCCCGCTGAGGCCCAGCGTCTGGACTGAAGCCAGGGCCTAGATTTTTGCACCGGATCGAAAGCACACGCCATAACTGAGCCCGGACGGACTTTGGCAGTTAGCGTTCCTGCGGAGACCACCCGAAGAGACACTCCAGCCAAGGACCGACGGGAGGGGGTAGGTGCAGACTGCTGGCGGGCGACAAAACAGCGGCACAGCGGATGAGTAAGTAAAGGCGGAAAGCGGGAGCAAGCAGGTAAGCCTGCATTATTAAGCCGCGGGAGGAGTGTAAAGATCTCGGCCCTCATAGCATACCCTGGCCGGCTGTGCAACACCTACAACAGACGCCCTCCGTTAAAAAGACCGGCCACTGCGGCCTGTCCGCGCCCCCCCCCCCCCCCACACCCCTAGAAGTGAAGACTACGACTGCCCAGTCATACAAGAGAGGGTGAACGGAGCCAATTAACCCCTGGCTCGCCGGGCATTGATCTTGCCCTGAAAGGGGGGTGACGCAGACTGGGTCAGTCATCACCCAGTAACCAGTTGCTCTTCTCTGAGCTAACCTGAGCTTCCCTCAGTGAGCCCCACTGAACCCCGGCTAAGGCTGGCAACAAGCTGCAATCTATAAGCGCAGCTACAGGGTTGGTGCACACACGAACTATCAAACATATAACTGCCCTATCCGGAGGAATTTCTGGTTACTACCAAGACCACACTAGGCATACCAGGCACCCTCTCTACCCCTCTAAACACCGAGGGCCGTGACTTCACCTGCTCAACTAGGCAGACATTCTACAGGCCGAGCCTGAATTTTTCACGGAACTCTGAAAATAGAGCTCTAACGATTGGAGCTGAGTTCTAAACTTTGCAGTGTGCCTGCTGCCCAAATACTGCTCCCCATCAGAGCACCTGGGAGCAACTGAAGCATACAGTTACCCCCTCAACCCCCCAGAGAGAGTTACCTAGAGAGTTGCATAAACCACCTACTCCGCTCTCATAAGCCAAGCCTGAACATACCTGGCTCGCCCGACATCAGAGCCCCTGAGAACAAACCTAACCATTGTGCTTATCCTCACCCTAGTCCCGCTCTCTTTACAATACGCCAGAGTCCCCAGCCACTACCACCATACAAAGCTGGAATCTGAAAACGACTATCTTTAAGTAGAGACGCAAGACCATCGGTGTCTAATGGCTGCCTGAGGAGGACGCACTGGGGAAGTGGGCTCCATCGTACTATCCAAGATCACAATACACAAGCCAATCCCACTGCAGTATGGGGAAAAACAACAGGGACAGAAGTAGCGACATCTTAAGCACTCCTCGACTTTCTAAGGGCCAATCCGATATGCAAAGATTCCTGAAAGAAAGAGCGTCCAGATCGCCTCACCCGTCTAGTAAGAAAGCATTGAACCTATCGGCTCCTGCCCCCCTAGCACAGAGAGAGAAGAGGAGGTCTCCTCAGAAGGCGAAGAAACCGAACAACTCTCACAAAGCTTCATGAGAGATCTAATCACAAGAGCGTTAAGGCCCGTCATGTCAGACCTCTCAGAGATTAAAGAGGAAATAAAATCTATGGGAAGAAGAGTGGAAGATCTGGAGACCTCCACAACTAATCTAACAACGCATTCAACAGAGCTGGAGCAGGTCATCAAAGAACAGCACCATCATCTAAACCAAGCCCTGATCATGCAAGAAGATCTTAAAAAAAGCAGCAGGCGAAATAATATAAGAATTAAAGGTCTTCCAGAAACATGGGCATCAGAAGCCCTGCCAAAGATCGCCACAGAGACATTCGCACTCCTCTTAGGCCAAGAAAGAGCCTCACAAATATCAATCGAACGTATTCATAGGTCGCTGAGACCCCCACCCTCTGGACCAGACCCCCCCAGAGACATAATATGCAAGCTCATGGCTTTCCCAGACACACAAGCAATCTTGGAGGCGGCAAGAAACACCAAGGACTTACAGTATGAAGGGGCAACAATACACCTATACCAAGACTTAGCTCCAACCACACTGGCCAAACGCCGCCTGATGAGACACTTACTCGAGGCTCTGAGAGCAAGAGACATCAAATACTCATGGCTGTTCCCATTTGGATTGGGAATTAATCTCAGAGGCCAAAGAATTAAAATTCGCACACCAGAAGACCTCCAGAAATGCTGGCACCTCCTAGAAATGGAACCGATTGAAGTGCCTAACTGGCTCCCCCTCCCGGATCTGCCGTCCCTCCCCACGCTCACTACCTCTGGGGCAGATCTACCCTCGGGGAACCCCAGATCTCCGAGAGGAAAAAGAAAGAAGAGCAAAGATGGAGCACTCTATGTCTATGATGGCACCTGAGGAGGGAGGCACCACCGATCCCTCGGGGTCGTAGAATAGTGGACTCTCGTGTATGGAGGACCCTTGGCTCTAAAGTTGGGTTGCCCAACTGTTTGGCAAAAGTTGATCTACAATATGGGGACTCAGTTTTCTCTACTCCTGTTTACTAATATACATCTACACTCCTCTGCTTAATCTGTTGCGATGGAGCCAGCCCCTTCCCCGGGCTGGACCTGACCAAGACAGCTACCTGCTATTAAAACCCCCTTTACCTCATCCACTGACGACCCGCAGGGACTTGCCTGGAAGCTCACTGCACTCCCCCCTTGAAACGGAACCGGGAGTCCCGTGGCCTTTCAGACTATCTTCCTGTGTACTCGCTGTATCCTACTAACCCGTTCACCCCCTCTGTGACTCTCCCTCTCCCCTCCGTTTCCCCTCTCTTCCTCCTCTTGTGTCTGGCAATTATTTGTACGCCATCAGCAGATCGGTGCTCTCACTCTCTCTGTTTCCCTGCCTGACTTATAGGTCGAACCTCTACGGGAGGACTCTGCAACACCATGACGTCCATGCGCTTCACGACATTCCACCTTCGGGGTCTGAACTCTCCGGGTAAGAGACACAATATCGCTCACTTGCTTAAAAAGTGCAAAACCAAAATCTTACTACTACAGGAGACACACTTTAAAAATGACAGGCATTTCCCGCTCCCGGGGCTGGGCTTTCAACAACACTTTCATAATACCCACCATCCAAAGGTGTAGCTATACTATTTCACAAATGAACCCCATTCAGACTAGACACGAAATACATAGATGGGGAGGGTAGAGTATTATTTCTTAAAGGCTCAATTGACAATATCAAATTGACAATCGCAAATTTGTACGCACCTAATACTGAACAGGTCTCTTGGCTGGTTAAACAACTGGAGACTCTTAAACACTTTGCAGAAGGACACATAATACTAGGAGGAGATTTTAATGTTACCCTAAACCGACTCCTGGACTCCTCGACAGGGTGCTCTCAGATCCCCCAAACAAAATTAAAAAGATTACATCGCTCACGACAGGACCTGGGCATCCTGGATGCCTGGAGATTTCTACACCCCTCTTCCAAAGATTTCTCCCACTTCTCATCAGTACACTCCACCTACCAGAGGCTGGACTACTTATTTGCCTCCTCTAGCCTGTTGACTTGCCTGAAAAAAGCTAACATGGGCTCTGTCACGGTTTCGGACCACGCGCCTGTGCACATAGACATTCACATGCATCATGTGACTCCCAGCGAGTGGAGATGGCGCCTGAATGACTCACTATTGGACTCTATAGAAGAAAGATCTAAAATAGGAGACTCATTAGAAGAATACTTCAAAAACAATATGGAGGGCAGTGTAGAATTACTTACAGTTTGGGAGGCCCATAAGGCCTTTGTGAGAGGTCTACTTATAGCACTCGGCACAAGAGTGAAGAGGCAGAAACAAAGAGGAATTGACAAACTGCTAGCCCAGATAGCAAAACTAGAACAAGTTGCAAAACTCTCGCAGTCTAAAATAATCTAGAAGAGCTGGTTTCCCTAAGACACCAACTTCATTCCTGCCTTACAGAGAAATTCAATAAAAAACACATCTACCTCAAACAGGTTTTCTACACCCACGGAAACCGAGGCAGCAAATTAGTAACTGCAATGCTGAAAAAAACTAAGACTAGAAACGCAATCCTCAATAAAAACACGAGCAGGAACCACAGTGTCCTCTACAACCGATATAGCTAAGGAGTTTCAACTATTTTACTCCCAATTGTACAACCTCGAGGAAGCAGAGCCCTTCAACACTAGTCAGAACACCTCGGAGAGGATCGATGCGCTCTTGAAGTCCCTAGAACTGCCAGGTCTGGACGAGACAGAGGCGAATGCGCTGCTGTCCCCGATCACAGGCACACAAGGAAAAAGTCCAGGGCCGGACGGACTTTCCCTGACTTATTACAAAACCTTTAAGACACAGCTAATGCCCCGACTAGCCAAAACGTTTAATGCCCTATTCAATGGAACCAAACTCGCCAGACAGGCCCAAGAGGTGCATATTACCCTCATTCATAAGGAGGGCAAAGAACCAGAACAGTGCAGTAGCTGCAGACCAATTTCGCTTATTAATTTGGACATAAAAATTTTGGCCAAACTATTAGATAGAAGAATAGGGGAGCTTATCCCAGACCTGATAGACCCGGAACAGACCGACTTTGTGAAGGGTAGAGAGGGCAAAGAAGACTGCCTCAGACTACTACATGCCACCAAATATGCCCGTGCCCGGAAAATACCAATGGCCTTCATAAGCACAGATGCTGAAAAGGCCTTCGAGTGAGCTGGATCTTTATGGAAAGAGTGTTACTCTGCTTCAAATTTCCCCCGACATTTATCTTGACTATCTTCTCCTTATACTCGAAACCTCATGCCAGATTAAAAATAAACGAATCATTATCCCCCCCATTTGACATCTGTAACGGGACACGCCAGGGATGCCCTCTCTCTCCAACGCTTTTCATCCTCACTATGGAGCCCCTTCTTCAGTGGGTAAGACAGGACCCGTTCATAGAGGGCCTGCGAGTCAACTCACGCACATTATCTGCAGCTGCGTTTGCAGATGATATAATGTTTGTAATCACCAAACCAGAGAGGAGCCTACCCAGACTCACCTCGCTACTACGACACTTCGGCACTCTTTCGAACTTTAAAGTAAACTTTGCCAAATCCACAATCCTAAACATCTCAATCCCGGATCCAGCTCACTCTTCACATGGTCCGAGACAGTGGTAGACTACCTAGGAGTAAAACTGACTAAAAGGACGGAAGACCTATACTCCCAGAATGTCCAACCATTGACCTGCTCAATTAAAAACCTATTGAGGTCCTACGACCTACCGTCCCTCTCATGGTTTGGGAGAAAAAATATATTAAAATCTTATGTCCTACCTATAGCTTTATATAAATTACGCATGATCCCAATCCACCTCCCAGCCTCTTTCTTTAAAGCACTGCGAGCCATCTTTACAAGCTTCGTCTGGAAACAGAAGAGACCCAGACTCGCATACAACCTGATGACTAAAAGGAGAACGGAGGGGGGAATAGACTTGCCGAACGCTCAGGACTATTACCACTCTATCCAACTTAGCTATTGGATGGAGTTAACACACCCATCCAGAGACCTACTGCTACAAGAACTTGCAATAGCTTCATACGGGGACTCTCTGATGGAGGACTTAAGGTTCCCTAGAAAAAATCTATACAGGGCAAAGGACTTTGACCCTCTCCTCAGGGGACCGTGCGAGACCTGGGACAGATTTAAGGGGGAACTAGCACTAGACCCGTACCCTCTGACACCAATCCGAAGTCTCTGTAGACTGCTCGGAACTAGGTCAGATCCTGGCTCCTCAAGCATTTGGAAGCAATTCAGAGGGATCAAGGTGAGCGATGTCCAGACACAGGCCCATAGGCCTATAGAGGACATCCTGACCAGACTAGTCCCCAACAACACATTATCCTTCCTACAACTAGCACACACAAAAAAAGTCATAAGCGAGTTCATAGTCAAATTTAAGTCCACTAGACCAAAGACAACCTTCAAAAAAACAATGGAAGGGGGCAGCTCAAATTCAAGAAAAATCTTCAACATCCGCAAGAATTACATAGCTCCACCCCTATTTGCTAAACCTAGCTTCCTAAGCTCCTGGGAAAAAGAATTAAAGATCACCCTGTCTATGGCAGAAGTTAAGCTCATCCTGAAAGCAACTTACGGTCTGTCCCCATGCGTCCTCATGCAAGAGAGCCACTACAAGCTACTAGTACGGTGGTACAAAACCCCCCAATGGCTTTATGATTACAAACTAGCACCCCATAACAAATGCTGGAGATGCAACACTGAGATTGGGTCCTATCTCCACATTTGGTGGGAATGCCCAAAAATAACGTCATTTTGGAAAGAGGTGGAGAAGGATCTGAAAGCCCTATCCCCAAACCTATCAATCTCACCGGACATGATTTTCCTATGGAAGCCGTCCGAGAACTTCCACCCCCACAGACACAAATTGATAGCTTGTCTCATAGACGCAGCTAAAGCTCTAAGCCCGCTACACTGGCTCCAACCATCCCCACCCTCCCTGAACCAGTGGAGGGGCAAAGTAGACTCAATCTGTAACTTAGAGGAATTAACAAGCTGGTCGAGGGGCACACAGGAGGATTTCATCCTCACATGGCACCCCTGGAGAGAGATGAGGAAGAACAATTAGCAAGCTTACTCCCCATAATATCGGCCAATCAGGAGAGGGGAGCCCACCCCGGGAGACGGGAATGTAAATGCTGTCATTACCTAATCTACAAAACACTAGAGAGTAGACCGGACCCCGGACGTTGGACCCAGGCGGCAAACCCGCACTGGAACAGAGAAATGACCGGACATGTGGTAAGAGGGAAAGTGACAACACAGAGTTTGTAATTTATGATATATTAACCAGCCCCCGTACCCCTGCTGTCTTCCGACCCCCCACCCGGACACTTACATTTCTTTTCACCTCACTCTGCTTTATTTACTTTAACTTAGTTTGTTCTAAAGCTGGGCCTCTTCCCTTCTCCCCTCAAGCCTTTTTGATCACTATTTCACTCATTACTGTGAGTGGGCGGGCCCTTCTATTTGAAACCCTGCCGGGTCTGCCTGAGCTCGCGCCCTGCACGTTCGGGACCCGAGGACTATTCCTTCGGGCCGGCAGAAGTGGATCGGGACCTGGCAGACAAGAAGCAGACACTAGCCCCCTATAACAGTCTGCCAATGGTCCCTCCAGTCAACCGGTTATAAGAACTTGTCCTACTGCCATCACCAGAAGGGGACAGGAGCCCCACAGGGGCATTTGTGGGCGGAGGGGAGGACCCAGTGCGTTCAGATGTTATAAGCGGTTACCTCTGTTAAAGAATATGCAAAGTTTAATATTTCTTGTGCTGAAAATTCGTATATTTGACTATTTCAATACATGTACATTGAAAACTAAAATCAAAAAATTTAATAAAACGTGATTTAAAAAAAAAAAAAAAAGTATAGGCAGACCCCTGTAACATTTCTGTAGCTGAAGTATAGACAGACCTCAGTAACATTTCTGTAGCAGAAGTATAGGCAGACCCCTGTAACATTTCTGTAGCAGAAGTATAGGCAGACCCCAGTAACATTCCTGTAGCAGAAGTATAGGCAGACCCCAGTAACATTTCTGTAGTAAAAGTATAGACAGACCCCTGTAACATTTCTGTAGCTGAAGTATAGGCAGACCCCTGTAACATTTCTGCAGCAAAGGTATAAGCAGACCCCAGTAACATTTCTGTAGTAAAACTATAGGCAGACCCCTGTAACATTTCTGTAGCTGAAGCACAGGCAGACCCCAGTAACATTTCTGTAGCAAAGGTATAGGCAGACCCCTAAAACATTTCTGTAGTAAAAGTAGAGGCGGACCCCTGTAACATTTCTGTAGATATAGACGTGAGGGTAGATCTGGCTATCAAGCGACATACTGTCTTCCCCCGTCTCCTGTTCCAACCGCAAAGCGTCTGCCTTTATGCTTTGCAGCGAACTTCTCAGCAGGCGAAGCAGCGCGATGGTAACGCTAATGATTGCAGCATCGCCGCTCACCATCTGGGTAGACTCCTCAAAGTTTCCAAGGACCTGGCAGATATCTGCCATTCAGGCCGACTCCTCGATAAAGAATTGGGGAGGCTGATTACCACTACGCCGCCCACGTTGCAGCTGGTATTCCACTATTGCTCTACGCTGCTCGTACAGCCTGGCCAACATGTGCAGCATAGAATTCCAGCGTGTGGGCACGTCACACAGCAGTTGGTGCTCTGGCAGCTGAAACCGACGTTGCAGGGTCCTCAGGGTGGCAGCGTCCGTAGTGGACTTGCGGAAATGTGCGCAGACGCGGCGCACCTTGCCTAGCAGGTCAGACAAGTGGGGGTAGTTTTTCAGAAACCGCCAAACAACCAGATTGAATACGTGGGCCAGGCATGGCACGTGTCTGAGGCTGCCGAGCTGCAGAGCTGCCACCAGGTTACAGCTGCTGTCACACACAACAATGCCCGGTTTAAGGCTCAGCGGCGAAAGCCAGAGGTCAGTCTGCCCTGTCAGACCCTGCAGCAGTTCGTGGGCCGTGTGCCTCTTGTCACCTAAGCTGAGTAGTTTCAGCACGGCCTGCTGACGCGCAATACCGACTGCTGGCGACGTGCTCACACTTCTTAATTGAGAGGTAGAGGTGGCGGAGGAGGAGGAGGGGGAGGGTTTGGAGGAGGTGGCATAAAACGCCGCAGATACCAGCACCGAGGTAGGACCCGCTATTCTGGGGGTGGGTAGGACGTGAGCAGTCCGAGGCTCTGACTCGGTCCCAGCCTCCACCAAGTTCACCCAATGTGCCCTCAGGGAGATATAGTGGCCCTGCCCGCCAGTACTTGTCCACGTGTCCGTGGTTAAGTGGACCTTCCCAGTAACCGCATTGGTGAGGGCACGATTAATGTTGCGGGAGATGTGCTGGTGAAGGGCTGGGATGGCACACTGGGAAAAATAGTGGCGACTGGGGACCGAGTAGCGCCGGATCGCCGCCGCCATCCTGTTTTTGAAAGCCTCCGTTTCTACAAGCCTGTACGGCAGCATCTCCAGGCTGATTAATTTGGCAATGTGCACGTTTAAAGCTTGTGCGTGCGGGTGGATGGCGACGTATTTGCGCTTTCGCTCCAACGCTTGTGTTAGCAACAGCTGAACGTTGCGCTGAGAGACTTTGCTGGATGGGGTAGAAGACAGCGGAGCTGAGGGTGTGGGTGCAGGCCAGGAGACGGTAGTGCCTGTGTCCTCAGAGGGGGGTTGGATCTGTGTGGCTGGTTGGGGCACAGAGGAAGAGGCTGGGGTGTGACCCAGAGGCGGTGAATGGCCTTCGTCCCACCTTGTGGGGTGCTTGGCCATCATATGCCTGCGCATGCTGGTGGTGGTGAGGCTGATAGTGGCGGCTCCCCGGCTGATCTTGGCGCGACACAGGTTGCACAGCACTGTTCGTCGGTCGTCCACTCTCTCACTGAAAAACATCCACACCTTTAAACACCTAGCCCTCTTCACGGTGGCTTGTTGCGAGGAGGTGCTTTGGGAAACAGTTCAGGCATTCTTCGGTCTGGCCCTGCCTCTACCCCTGGCCCCCCACTGCCTCTTCCAACCTGTCCTGCTGATGCACTTGCCTCCCCCTCTGAATACCTGTCCTCAGTAGGCTTAGCAAACCAGGTGGGGTCAGTCACCTCATCGTCCAGCTGCTCTTCCTCTGAATCCTCTGTGCGCTCCTCCCTCGGACTTACTGAAATTACTACTACCTGACTGATAGACAACTGTGTCTCATCATCATCGTCCTTACCCACTAAAAGCTGTTGAGACAGTTGCCGGAAGTCCCCAGCCTCATCCCCTGGACCCCGGGAACTTTCCAAAGGTTGGGCATCGGTCACGACAAACTCCTCCGGTGAGAGAGGAACCATTTTTTCCCACTCATGGCAGGGACCCGAGAACAGTTCCTGGGAGTCTGCCTGCTCAGCAGAATATGTCATTTTCATGGAGTGAGGAGGCTGGGAGGAAGGAGGAGCAGCCAGAGGATTCAGAGTTGCAGTCCCTACGCCGGGAGTAGTGGACTGAGTAGAAGACTAGGTGGTCGATACATTGCTGGATGCGGTTTCTGCCATCCACGACAGGACCTGCTCACACTGCTCTGTTTGCAATAAAGGTCTACCATGTGGACCCATAAATTGTGATATGAAGCTGGGGACCCCAGAAACTTGCCTCTCTCCTAATCCCTCAGCAGCCGGCTGTGATTCACCGCGCCCAGGAACTCGGCCTGTGCCCACACCCTCACTTGGACCTCCACGTCCTCGACCCTTACCCCTACTCCTCATCATGGCGGATTACGAATAGAGCAGGGCTCAAATAAATTACCCCACTGTACAGCGCTGGCAACTGTGGCTAATTCACCGCACACAGAGACTTGTAGATAGCGGAGGCTCTATGCTGTGACTTGTGTCTTGCGCTGATACCTAGGGGTAATTTACCGCTCGCAGAGACTTGTAGATAATAGAGGCTGTGTGGAGGGGGGGAAGACTCTAAAGCCAGTGGATAGTGCTGGTAACTGCGGCGATCTCAACCCCACCAAGTAAAGGGTATTGTGAGACGCTCTGCACAGCGGCAGAGCTGAAATACTTTGCAGTGGCCCCGGTAATATTACAGTGCTGTTTAGCGGTGAGACCTCTGTCTAATGCACTGCAGACACAGAACGGTATAAATGAAGTCGTTTGCAGTAGGCTAGGAAATGTTAGAGAGCAGTTTCACGGTGAGAGCTGGTTGTACGGGACTGCAGGCTGAGAACGCTATTACTGGCAGGCTGGGAACAGGCCTAGATGCGTAATACAAAAATGGATGCACTACAACTCCCAGCAAGCCACAACAGTAATGCACATAGTCAGATGTAGCACTAAGAAGGAGCTTTGGGGTTCTTGAAGACTGGATCCTACTCTAACACTTTCCCTATAGCAGCAGCAGCACTGTCCCTAACCTCTGCAGCATGTTTCTCAGGCGAGCCGCAGGCGGGACCGCTTTAAATACTCGGCGGTCACCTGATCTCACCAGCCACTCACTGCAGGGGGGTGGGTAGAGGGCTGGCACGTCACAGCAGGAAGTGGTAATGCCTTCCCTGCATGTCTATTGGCTAGAAAATGGCGCTAAACATGCAGGGAAGGAAATGGAATTGACTCGAGTACCGCGTGGTGCTCGTCTCGAGTAACGAGCATCTCAAGTACCCTAATACTCGAACGAGCATCAAGCCCAGACCAGTGCGCTCGCTCATCTCTATTAATTACTCATGAAAAGCATCTTTCCTTATTATATATCAGAAATTGGGATGTAACTGAGTAACGTAGTATGTTAGGCTGAAAGAAGACAATGCTCGTGTAGTTCAGCCTGTTCCCACCCCCATTGTTAATCCAGAGGAAGGCAAAAAAGAAACCCAAGAAGGCAAAAGCCAGTTTGGCTCATTTGGGGGAAAAAATTCTATCCCGACTCCATAATGGCAGTCAGAATAATCCCTGGATCAACGTTTTGAAAGTTCCGACCTGACTCCAAAACTCCGAGGCATGGTGTCGGGTGAGTGATGTCAGTCCTCACCTGTCTCTAGTTGCCCTGCCCTATATAGTCCAAACTAGACTTGACTTCAGTGTTGGTCAATGTAGTATTCTCCCTGGACTGTTGACGTGCACAGCCTCCTAGAAGCTCCGGTCTTTCCTGCTATAAGTACCACTGTTATTATTTCCTTTTGTTTCACATGTTTCGTTTAGGGTTCCCTGTTGGGACTTTTTAGTGGCCGAGGTACGTGTGCCGGTCCGCTCTTTATCGCAGTGATTGGCCTGCTGTTTTGGTAGTGTTCCCTCCTGGGTAAGGGATTTGTAGGGTTGGATCTTCCCCTTAGTTTTGTTCCCTGGTTGCACCCTGCGGTGCTTCTAGTGGAGCTGATATTTAGTTCTCTGTTTGTTTTGCACACTTGCTCTTTGGTTGTGTTTTGCTGGTTGCGCACAGTCCAGCTTAGTAAGATTATTTTTTGGCATAAAAATAGCATTCAAGTTTTTGCAGCCACCAAGCCCAAAGAGGCACACTCCAGGATGCTTAATGCTCGGGCCCCCAAATGTGTTTTCATGAATGTGAGGATGTCCCTGCAATAGTTTAGCAGGACGGTACACTCCCAAAACTCATGCATAAAGGTCCCATCAGCAACCGGACATCGTGGGCACATGGCTGAAGACCCATACTGCGCAGCCTGCAGGTCCCCCAAAAAACAAAAAAACAGACAATGATTGGGAAGAGGACATGCGCCTTGACCTCCTTCAGACCATTCATATTCTCCACTTACGCAAGTATCCTCCATCTCCATGCCTCGATCTCCATCATGCATTTCTTCAGTGTTTGAATGTCCGCCCTCAGCAGACTGAAGTCTAATTGCAGGGCATCAATTTTCTCTGTGAGGGCAGATCAGGATTCTGAAATTGCTTGTAGAATGTCAGCAATGGTTGGGCCTGATAGAGGAGGTGAGACTGGAGAGGTCCCCTCAGAGGATGCTCCAGGGCTGTAGGGCTCGTTAGATCGGGAGTCCGTCAAGGCACTGGGTGGGACATACTGTTGCAGCTTGGTAACTAGTTTAGCTTGTTTAGTTAGAGGCATTTCACTAGGAGGGCACAGTAGGAGATATCCTCAGGCCCAAACTTATAAAGTGTCACATGGTCACATGTAGCGTAATCGCTAGTGCATAGCTGAGGTATTGTTCCGGTAAACGACCTTTGATATGCCAGCCCGGGTGCCCTACATCTCACCCACTACCCCTGTCCTTGCCTGCTTGCCTCCACTTCTCGCTAACCCCAGACGGGCAACTGGGCGGCGGTCCCTACTCTCACTAGGGACCGAGAAGGGACGCTGGCGTACCTGGATGGAAATGGTAGAATATAGAGATGAGCGAGCGTACTCGTCCGAGCTTGATGCTCGTTCGAGCATTAGGGTGTTCGAGATGCTCGTTACTAGAGACGAACACCACGCGGTGCTCGACTCCATTACATTTCCTTCCCTGAGAAATTTGCGCCCTTTTCTGGCCAATAGACATGCAGGGAAGGCATTACAACTTCCTCCTGTGACGTTCCAGCCCTATCCCACCCCCCTGCAGTGAGTGGCTGGGGAGATCAGATGACACCTGAGTATTAAAATCTGCCCCGCCCGCGGCTCGCAACAGATGCATTCGGACATAGATCAGGGACAGTGCTGTCTTGCTGTAGCTGCTATAGGGAGAGTGTTAGGTGTTATATTCGTCTTCAAGAACCCCAACGGTCCTTCTTAGGGCCACATCTGACCGTGTGCAGTACTGTTGAGGCTGCTTTTAGCAGTCTTGCACAATTTTTTTTTTGTATATCGGGCGTGCAGACCATAGCGGCCTCAGTCTGCAGTCATTTTACTGAGTATAGGGGCAGTACTGGTGAGGCAGGGACAGTGGTACAGGGAAAGAGATATACTGGCTATATAGGCAGTGTGGTTGTTCCCAAAAATTGGGGAAAAATACTATATTTGGGCTGCCTGT
Organism: Eleutherodactylus coqui; assembly: GCA_035609135.1. Lineage (NCBI taxonomy): Eukaryota > Metazoa > Chordata > Amphibia > Anura > Eleutherodactylidae > Eleutherodactylus > Eleutherodactylus coqui. Next base: position 528,679,477 of record CM069405.1, on the reverse strand, counting down.
GACCGTCTTCAGTTTACTGCGTGTCTGCTGGGGGTAGTAGTCGCTCATTATTACCCAGCTAAGCGTTACAGCAGGCTTGCGCATAATTGTTTCCTGGCTCTGCTGTGTCCGTTACATGATCGCCGTCATCCCGCCAGAGGGAAACAGTATACATATATACGCTGCATACGGTGTCTGTCTGGTTTTTCACCTCACCATTTAAAAAAATTGAAGCTAAATACTTAAGGTCTACCACTGGCCTTTGGCCACTTGACTGCTTCTTCGCTGTGAATTCCAGTAGCTCAGTCATACGCACCTACGTCTCACTACAGGCTTGCGCATAATTGTTTCCTGGTCTGCTGTGCGTTCCGTAAGCGAAGTCAGCCTCCAACCACAGGCCAATAAGCGGCACATTTAATTACAGCGTTCTGTTTCTGCTCTACTCGTAATACACCATGCTGAGGGGTCGGGGTAGGCCTAGAGGACGTGGACGCGGGCGAGAATGTGGAGGCCCAAGTCAGGGTGTGGGCACAGGCCGAGCTCCTGGTCCAGGTGTATCGTAGCCGACTGCTGCGGGATTAGGAGAGAGGCAAGTTTCTGGGGTCCCCAGATTCATCTCACAATTAATGGGTCTACGCAGCAGACCTTTATTAGAAATTGAGCTGTGTGCGCAGGTCCTATCGTGGATGGCAGAAAGGGCATCCAGCAATCTATCGACCACCTAGTCTTCTACGCCGTCCACAGCTGCAACTCTGAATCCTCTGTCTGCTCCTCCTTCCTCCCAGCCTCCTCACTCCATGAAAATGACACATTCTGAGGAGCAGGCAGACTCCCAGGAACTGTTCTCGGGCCCCTGCCCAGATTGGGAAACAATGGTTCCTCTCTCACCTGAGTTTGTCGTGACCGATGCTCAACCTTTGGAAAGTTCCCGGGGTCCGGGGGATGAGGCTGGGGACTTCCGGCAACTGTCTCAAGAGCTTTCAGTGGGTGAGGAGGACGATGAGACACAGTTGTCTATCAGTGAGGTAGTAGTAATTTCAGTAAGTCCGAGGGAGGAGCGCACAGAGGATTCGGAGGAAGAGCCGCTGGACGATGAGGTGACTGACCCCACCTGGTTTGCTAAGCCTACTGAGGACAGGTATTCAGAGGGGGAGGCAAGTGCAGCAGCAGGGCAGGTTGGAAGAGGCAGTACGGTGGCCAGGGGTAGAGGGCGGGCCAGACCGAATAATCCACCAACTGTTTCCCAAAGCGCCCCCTCGCGCCATGCCACCCTGCAGAGGCCTAGGTGCTCAAAGGTCTGGCGGTTTTTCACTGAGAGTGCAGACGACCGACGAACTGTGGTGTGCAAGGTTTGTCGCGCCAAGATCAGCCGGGGAGCCACCACCACCAGCATGCGCAGGCATATGATGGCCAAGCACCACACAAGGTGGGACGAAGGCCGTTCACCACCTCCGGTTTGCACCACTGCCTCTCCCCCTGTGCCCCAACCTGCCACTGAGATCCAACCCCCCTCTCAGGACACAGGCATGACCGTCTCCCGGCCTGCACCCACACGCTCACCTCCGCTGTCCTCGGCCCCATCCAGCAATGTCTCTCAGCGCAGCGTCCAGCCGTCGCTAGCGCAAATGTTTGAGCGCAAGTACGCCGCCACGCACCCGCACGTTCAAGCGTTAAACGTGCACATAGCCAAATTGATCAGCCTGGAGATGCTGCCGTATAGGGTTGTGGAAATGGAGGCTTTCAAAAACATGATGGCGGCGGCGGCCCCGCGCTACTGGGTTCCTAGTCACCACTACTTTTCTCGATGTGCCGTCCCAGCCCTGCACGACCACGTCTCCCGCAACATTGTAGGCACCCTCACCAACGCGGTTACTGCCAAGGTCCGCTTAACAACGGACACGTGGACAAGCACAGGCGGGCAGGGCCACTATATCTCCCTGACGGCACATTGGGTGAATTTAGTGGAGGCTGGGACAGAGTCAGAGCCTGGGACCGCTCACGTCCTACCCACCCCCAGAATTGCGGGCCCCAGCTCGGTGCTGGTATCTGCGGGGGTGTATGCTTCCTCCACTAAACCACCCTCCTCCTCCTCCTCCTCCTCCTCCTACGCAACCTCTGTCTCGCAATCAAGATGTGTCAGCAGCAGCACGTCGCCAGCAGTCGGTGTTGCGCGGCACGGCAGCACAGCGGTGGGCAAGCATCAGCAGGCCGTGCTGAAACTACTCAGCTTAGGAAATAAGAGGCACACGGCCCACGAACTGCTGCTTGCGCCGCTGAGCCTCCAACCGGGCATGGTCGTGTGTGACAACGGCCGTAACCTGGTGGCGGCTCTGCAGCTCGGCAGCCTCACGCACGTGCCATGCCTGGCCCACATCTTTAATTTGGTGGTTCAGCGGTTTCTGAAAAGCTACCCATACTTGTCAGACCTGCTCGGAAATGTGCGCCGGGTCAGCGCACATTTCTGCAAGTCCAACACGGACGCTGCCACCCTGCGGACCCTGCAACATCGGTTTAATCTGCCAGTGCACCGACTGCTGTGCGACGTGCCCACACGGTGGAACTCTACGCTCCACATGTTGGCCAGGTTCTATGAGCAGCGTAGAGCTATAGTGGAATACCAACTCCAACATGGGCGGCGAAGTGGGAGTGAGCCTCCTCAATTCTTTACAGAAGACTGGGCCTGGTTGGCAGACATCTGCCAGGTCCTTGGAAACTTTCAGGAGTCTACCCAGATGGTGAGGGGCGATGCTGCAATCATTAGCGTCACTATTCCTCTGCTATGCCTCTTGAAAAGTTCCCTGCAAAGCACAAAGATGCTTTGCGCTCGGAAACGGAGGCGGGGGAAGACAGTATGTCGCTGGATAGTCAGAGCACCCTCATGTCTATATCTCAGCGCGTTTTGGAGGAGGAGGGGGAGGAGCATGAGGAGGAGGGGGAAGAGACAGCTTGGCCCACTGCTGAGGGTACCCATGCTGCTTGCCTGTCATCCTTTCAGCGTGTATGGTCTGAGGAGGAGGAGGAGGAGGATCCTGAAAGTGATCTTCCTAGTGAGGACAGCCATGTGTTGCGTACAGGTACCCTGGCACACATGGCGGACTTCATGTTAGGATGCCTTTCTCGTGACCCTCGCGTTACACGCATTCTGGCCACTACGGATTACTGGGTGTACACACTGCTCGACCCACGGTATAAGGAGAACCTTTCCACTCTCATACCCGAAGAGGAAAGGGGTACGAGAGTGATGCTATACCACAGGGCGCTGGTGGACAAACTGATGGTTAAATACCCATCCGACAGCGCTAGTGGCAGAAGGCGCAGTTCCGAGGGCCAGGTAGCAGGGGAGGCGCGGAGATCAGGCAGCATGTACAGCGCAGGCAGGGGAACACTCTCCAAGGCCTTTGCCAGCTTTATGGCTCCCCAGCAAAACTGTGTCACCACTCCTGAGTCAAGGCTGAGTCGGCGGGAGCACTGTAAAAGGATGGTGAGGGAGTACGTAGCCGATCGCACGACCATCCTCCGTGACGCCTCTGCTCCCTACAACTACTGGGTGTCGAAGCTGGACACGTGGCCAGAACTCGAGCTGTATGCCCTGGAGGTGCTTGCTTGCCCTGCGGCTAGCGTCTTGTCAGAGAGGGTGTTTAGTGCGGCTGGGGGAATCAACACGGATAAGCGTACCCGCCTGTGAACTGACAGTGCCGACAGGCTTACACTCATAACGATGAACAAAGCCTGGATTTCCCCAGACTTCTCTTCTCCACGAGCGGACAGCAGCGATACCTAAACAATACGTAGGCTGCACCCGCGGATGGAAGCATCGTTCTCTATCACCATAAAAAACGGGGACCTTTTAGCTTCATCAATCTATGTATTATATTCCTCCTCCTCCTCCTGCTCCTCCTCCTAAAACCTCACGTAATCACGCCGAACGGGCAATTTTTCTTTGGCCCACAAGGCTCAGTCATATTACTTTTGTAAACAATGTTTATACGTTTCAATTCTCATTAAAGCGTTGAAATTTGCACCTGAACCAATTTTTATTTTAACTGGGCTGCCTCCAGGCCTAGTTACAAATTAAGCCACAGTAACCAAAGCGATTAATGGGTTTCACCTGCCCTCTTGGTTGGGCATGGGCAATTTTTCTGAGGTACATTAGTACTGTTGGTACACCAATTTTTTTGGGCCCTCACCTACAGTGTAATCCTAGTAATTTTTATGGGCTTCGCCTGCACTCATGCTACAGCAAGGTGTGTGGGGTTGGCCTACACTTTAGCTACATAAATGTAACTGGGGCCTTGTCTATACTGCAACTACTGAAATGTGAAAGAGACTGTTATCTCCCTAAACTGCTGCAACGGGAATGTTACTGGGGCCTGTCTGGACTGCTACTGAAATGGAACTAATACTGTGCTCCCCCTATACTGCTGCTTCAGAATTGTTACTGGGGCCTGTCTGGACTGCTACTACTACTAAAGTTGAACTAATACTGTGCTCCCCCTATACTGCTGCTAGTGATATGTTACTGGGGCCTGTCTGGACTGCTACTGAAATGGAACTAATACTGTGCTCCCCCTATACTGCTGCTTCGGAATTGTTACTGGGGCCTGTCTGGACTGCTACTACTACTGAAATGGAACTAATACTGTGTTCCCCCTATAATGCTGCTAGTGATATGTTACTGGGGCCTGTCCCTAATGCTACCGCTGAAATGTTACTAATTCTGGGCTCTGCCTATACCGCTGCTAATGCTATGTCACTGGGGTGTGGAAACGGAGGCTTCCCAAAGACATGATGGCGGCGAGGCCATTTCCCACTAACGCGGTTACTGTTAAGGTGCATATAACCACGGACACGTGGAGAGGACACGTAGTGCCCCAAAAACATCCCCCTCCTCCTACAACAATGAAAACATTCTTGGCAAATACCTTTGCATTGATCCGTCTGGTGGCAGTCCAAGAATTTCACCTTTAACGACACAACAAGAGAGCCCCCCCCCCCCACCATCCCCCCGCCACGGCCCACTTAATCCTGGCCACATTCCAAAAACCAACTAAATAAAACCGCGCTACTGGTCCGCAGTCGCCACTACATTCCCACCAACGCGGTTACTGTTAAGGTACATATTACTAGTCTGACTGGGGCATGCACTGTGGGCCAAAGCCCACCTGTATTGTATCTGACGTTGGCTCTGCTGAGCAGGGCACTGCAAGGGGATTTATTTATGTACCGCCGGTGGGTTCCAGAGAGCCACCCATGCTGTGGGTCCACAGGGACTTCACATTAGGGATTTGTACCTGCCAGTGTCTATGTATTAAAAACCCCGGTCAGACTGGGGCATGCAGTGTTGGCCGAAGCCCACCTGTATTTAATCGGACGTTACCTCAGCTGTGCTGGGCAATGCAATGGGATTTATTAATGTACCGCGCGGTGGCTTCCTGGGACCCACCCATGCTGTCGGTCCACACGGAGTTGTACCTGCCTGTGTCTACTTATAAAAAACCCGGTCAGGCTGGGGCATGCAGTGTTGGCTGAAGCCCACCTGTATTTAATCGGACGTTACCTCAGCTGTGCTGGGCAATGCAATGGGATTTATTAATGTACCGCGCGGTGGCTTCCTGGGACCCACCCATGCTGTCGGTCCACACGGAGTTGTACCTGCCTGTGTCTACTTATAAAGAACCCCGGTCTGACTGGGGCATGCAGTGTGGGCCGAAGCCCAGCTGTATTTAATCTGACATTAGCTCCACTATCCGGGGCACTGCATTAGGACAAACTACAGGAGCAATACAGCGCTAATGAGACGTGCACAGCTACGCTGGCATTGGAGTCCACTGTAGGCCCGCGATTGCTGAGGGTTTGTGCAGAGGCCTATGTCCTGGGTGCAGTGAAAGTCCGCTTCCTGCCTAGGATTGCTGAAGCTGTGGGCCGAGGCCTATGCCGTGGGCGCGGTGCAAGTCTGCCATGTTTGGCGGCTCAGGTCAATTTTTTGTTCATGTCTTGGGCTTCCTAGGACCCACCTATGCTGTTGGTGCCCACTTAGTTCCCATCGCGGTGTTTGACCTGTCTGGCACAAAGACACTGACTGACTTGGGTAGAGGGCAGAGTGCTGACGGCTTTCCCCTTGCAGTGTGGATTGAGCTATGTGACACCTACACAAAATGAATACTGTGTGGCACATGGATTCCCCATTGCTATGCCCACGTTTGCAGCTCCTGATGGCGGTGGCACAGGATTGGAGTTCTCATTGCTTTTGTACAGCATTGTGGGCTATCGCCCCGCCCCTTTTAAAGAGGGTAGCTGCCTGGCCCTGCCAACCCTCTGCAGTGTGTGCCTCCGGTTCCTCCTCATGACAGACGCACTTATAAATAGACATGAGGGTGGTGTGGCTGTGAGGCCAGCGTGTGGCATGAGGGCAGCTGAAGGCTGCGCAGGGACACTTTGGTGTGCACTGTGGACACTGGGTCGTGCGGGGGGGGGGGGGGGGTCGGTCAGCATGTAACCCAGGAGAAGTGGCAGCAGAGAGTCCCGCAGGCAGTGCTTGTGCTTAGTTGGAGGTAGTGTGGTGCTTAGCTAAGGTATGCCTTGCTAATGAGGGTTTGTCTGAAGTAAAAATTGTTGGGGGGGGGGGGGGGCACTCTTGCCGCTATTGTGGCTTAATAGTGGGACCTGTGAACCTGAGATGCAGACCAACATGTAGCCCCTCGCCTGCCCTATCCGTTTCTGTGTCGTTCCCATCACTTTCTTGAATTTCCCAGATTTTCACAAATGAAAACCTTAGCAAGCATCAGCAATATACAAAAATGCTCGGGTAGCCCATTGACTTCAATGGGGTTTGTTACTCAAAACGAACCCTCGAGCATCGCGGGAAGTTCAACTCGAGCAACAAGCACCCGAGCATTTTGGTGCTCGCTCATCTCTAGTAGAATACCAACAGGATGGGCAGAGATAAAGAACCAACACGAACAATACTAAGCAGAACTGCGGCAGATGGAAAAACCTGGCGGATAATAGCAAAGTATAGCAGACAAGATGACAGAAGTAGGAGGCCAACAGAGGCAGACTAGCTAGCACACTGAGGGAAACCAATAACTGGCAGTGATTGCAAGTCTCTGCCCGACCTTTAAACAAAAACCTCCGCGCAGGGGCGGAGAGAGGGAGAAGCCAACTCCCAGCAGACATAATAAAAGGGAGCTAGTGCATGGCAGCTGCACTCACAGGTGCATGCACACACGGCACTGTGTGCCACCAGCACCACGCCGCCTGGGCACCCACGCCCCCGGCAGCCAGACAACAAGCCGTGGAGATGCGCCTTGATTGCAGGACCCCGCACACCGCTGCCCCGGGAGGACCAGCAACCGCAGCATGGTAACAGGTACAGTAATAATGCAGTAATGCCAGTGAACCGTCGCTGCACCACCACTAGATGGCAGCCCAGGATAGGCAAGAAACTGTTATAGGTATATATGGAAGTCCTCGTGGTTTGTAGAAAGGGAAAACTGTTACTACAGATGAGGCTGCGGCCCTCTCTATGCCACAATCCCTACTTTCATTAGACAAAGAGCAGGGTAAACTGGGGGGAGCAATCGGCTGCACCCCTCTGCCCTGGGGTATTATGCTTTTTGGGGGGACTTTATCGCAGAACGTTGCTCCGCTACCTCTCCTACAACTGGTCTCCTCTCCTGCCCCTCTATTCCCCCTGCGGTGGGGATCTGATAAAGGATTATTTCCACTGTAAGATGGCGTCCGATGAGGGATGCGGGGGTGTGCCTGGTGACCTTAGGGATGCCTCCTGGCGCTGGGATGGTGACTGCAGTCCTGCAGCAGTGTGCGGGTTGGGTGATGTACGGACAGGAGGAGGTGATGTACGGTGGTGTGTAGTGTGCGGGCTGGGTGATGTACGGACAGGAGGAGGTGATGTACGGTGGTGTGTAGTGTGTGGGCTGGGTGATGTACGGACAGGAGGAGGTGATGTACGGTGGTGTGTAGTGTGTGGGCTGGGTGATGTACGGACAGGAGGAGGTGATGTACGGTGGTGTGTAGTGTGCGGGCTGGGTGATGTACGGTGGTGTGTAGTGTAGGCGCTGGGTGATGTACGGTGGTGTGTAGTGTGTGGGCTGGGTGATGTACGGCGGTGTGTAGTGTGCGGGCTGGGTGATGTACGGACAGGAGGAGGTGATGTACGATGGTGTGTAGTGTGCGGGCTGGGTGATGTACGGACAGGAGGAGGTGATGTACGGTGGTGTGTAGTGTGCGGGCTGGGTGATGTACGGCGGTGTGTAGTGTGCGGGCTGGGTGATGTACGGACAGGAGGAGGTGATGTACGGTGGTGTGTAGTGTGTGGGCTGGGTGATGTATGGACAGGAGGAGGTGATGTACGGTGGTGTGTAGTGTGCGGGCTGGGTGATGTATGGACAGGAGGAGGTGATGTACGGTGGTGTGTAGTGTGTGGGCTGGGTGATGTATGGACAGGAGGAGGTGATGTATGGTGGTGTGTAGTGTGCGGGCTGGGTGATGTACGGTGGTGTGTAGTGTGCGGGCTGGGTGATGTACGGACAGGAGGAGGTGATGTACGGTGGTGTGTAGTGTGCGGGCTGGGTGATGTACGGTGGTGTGTAGTGTGTGGGCTGGGTGATGTACGGACAGGAGGAGGTGATGTACGGTGGTGTGTAGTGTGTGGGCTGGGTGATGTACGGACAGGAGGAGGTGATGTACGGTGGTGTGTAGTATGCGGGCCGGGTGATGTACGGTGGTGTGTAGTGTGCGGGCTGGGTGATGTACAGACAGGAGGGGGTGATGTACGGCGGTGTGTAGTGTGCGGGCTGGGTGATGTATGGACAGGAGGAGGTGATGTACGGTGGTGTGTAGTGTGCGGGCCGGGTGATGTACGGTGGTGTGTAGTGTGCGGGCTGGGTGATGTACAGACAGGAGGGGGTGATGTACGGCGGTGTGTAGTGTGCGGGCTGGGTGATGTACGGACAGGAGGAGGTGATGTGCTGTGGTGTGTAGTGTGCCGGCTGGGTGATGTACGGTGGTGTGTAGTGTGCGGGCTGGGTGATGTACAGACAGGAGGAGGTGATGTACGGTGGTGTGTAGTGTGCGGGCTGGGTGATATACGGTGGTGTGTAGTGTGCGGGCTGGGTGATGTACGGTGGTGTGTAGTGTGCGGGCTGGGTGATATACGGTGGTGTGTAGTGTGCGGGCTGGGTGATATACGGTGGTGTGTAGTGTGTGGGCTGGGTGATGTACGGAGAGGAGGAGGTGATGTACGGTGGTGTGTAGTATGCGGGCTGGGTGATGTACGGACAGGAGGAGGTGATGTACGGTGTTGTGTAGTGTGCGGGCTGGGTGATGTACAGACAGGAGGAGGTGATGTACGGTGGTGTGTAGTGTGTGGGCTGGGTGATGTACGGACAGGAGGAGGTGATGTACGGTGGTGTGTAGTGTGCGGGCTGGGAGATGTACGGACAGGAGGAGGTGATGTACGGTGGTGTGGCGTGTGCGGGCTGGGTGATGTACGGACAGGAGGAGGTGATGTACGGTGTTGTGTAGTGTGCGGGCTGGGTGATGTATGGACAGGAGGAGGTGATGTACGGTGGTGTGGCGTGTAGGCGCCGGGTGATGTACGGACAGGAGGAGGTGATGTACGGTGGTGTGGCGTGTGCGGGCTGGGTGATGTACGGACAGGAGGAGTTGATGTACGGTGGTGGGTAGTGTGCGGGCTGGGTGATGTACGGTGGTGTGTAGTGTGCGGGCTGGGTGATGTACGGACAGGAGGAGGTGATGTACGGTGGTGTGGCGTGTAGGCGCCGGGTGATGTACGGACAGGAGGAGGTGATGTACGGTGGTGTGGCGTGTGCGGGCTGGGTGATGTACGGACAGGAGGAGTTGATGTACGGTGGTGGGTAGTGTGCGGGCTGGGTGATGTACGGTGGTGTGTAGTGTGCGGGCTGGGTGATGTACAGACAGGAGGAGGTGATGTACGGTGGTGTGGCGTGTGCGGGCTGGGTGATGTACGGTGGTGTGTAGTGTGCGGGCTGGGTGATGTACGGACAGGAGGAGGTGATGTACAGACAGGAGGAGGTGATGTACGGTGGTGTGTAGTGTGCGGGCTGGGTGATGTACGGTGGTGTGGCGTGTGCGGGCTGGGTGATGTACGGACAGGAGGAGGTGATGTACGGTGTTGTGTAGTGTGCGGGCTGGGTGATGTACGGACAGGAGGAGGTGATGTACGGTGGTGTGTAGTATGCGGGCCGGGTGATGTACGGTGGTGTGTAGTGTGCGGGCTGGGTGATGTACAGACAGGAGGGGGTGATGTACGGCGGTGTGTAGTATGCGGGCTGGGTGATGTACGGACAGGAGGAGGTGATGTACGGTGGTGTGTAGTGTGTGGGCTGGGTGATGTACGGTGGTGTGTAGTGTGTGGGCTGGGTGATGTATGGACAGGAGGAGGTGATGTACGGTGGTGTGTAGTGTGCGGGCCGGGTGATGTACGGTGGTGTGTAGTGTGCGGGCTGGGTGATGTACAGACAGGAGGGGGTGATGTACGGCGGTGTGTAGTGTGCGGGCTGGGTGATGTACGGACAGGAGGAGGTGATGTACGGTGGTGTGTAGTGTGTGGGCTGGGTGATGTACGGTGGTGTGTAGTGTGTGGGCTGGGTGATGTATGGACAGGAGGAGGTGATGTACGGTGGTGTGTAGTGTGCGGGCTGGGTGATGTACGGTGGTGTGTAGTGTGCGGGCTGGGTGATGTACGGTGGTGTGTAGTGTGCGGGCTGGGTGATGTACAGACAGGAGGGGGTGATGTACGGCGGTGTGTAGTGTGCGGGCTGGGTGATGTACGGACAGGAGGAGGTGATGTACGGTGGTGTGTAGTGTGTGGGCTGGGTGATGTACGGTGGTGTGTAGTGTGTGGGCTGGGTGATGTATGGACAGGAGGAGGTGATGTACGGTGGTGTGTAGTGTGCGGGCCGGGTGATGTACGGTGGTGTGTAGTGTGCGGGCTGGGTGATGTACAGACAGGAGGGGGTGATGTACGGCGGTGTGTAGTGTGCGGGCTGGGTGATGTACGGACAGGAGGAGGTGATGTACGGTGGTGTGTAGTGTGTGGGCTGGGTGATGTACGGTGGTGTGTAGTGTGTGGGCTGGGTGATGTATGGACAGGAGGAGGTGATGTACGGTGGTGTGTAGTGTGCGGGCTGGGTGATGTACGGTGGTGTGTAGTGTGCGGGCTGGGTGATGTACGGTGGTATGTAGTGTGCGGGCTGGGTGATGTACGGACAGGAGGAGGTGATGTGCTGTGGTGTGTAGTGTGCCGGCTGGGTGATGTACGGTGGTGTGTAGTGTGTGGGCTGGGTGATGTACGGAGAGGAGGAGGTGATGTACGGTGGTGTGTAGTATGCGGGCTGGGTGATGTACGGTGGTGTGTAGTGTGGGGGCTGGGTGATGTACGGACAGGAGGAGGTGATGTACGGTGTTGTGTAGTGTGCGGGCTGGGTGATGTACAGACAGGAGGAGGTGATGTACGGTGGTGTGTAGTGTGTGGGCTGGGTGATGTACGGACAGGAGGAGGTGATGTACGGTGGTGTGTAGTGTGCGGGCTGGGTGATGTACGGACAGGAGGAGGTGATGTACAGTGGTGTGTAGTGTGTGGGCTGGGTGATGTACGGTGGTGTGTAGTGTGCGGGCTGGGTGATGTACGGACAGGAGGAGGTGATGTACGGTGTTGTGTAGTGTGCGGGCTGGGTGATGTATGGACAGGAGGAGGTGATGTACGGTGGTGTGTAGTGTGCGGGCTGGGTGATGTACGGACAGGAGGAGGTGATGTACGGTGGTGTGTAGTGTGCGGGCTGGGTGATGTACGGACAGGAGGAGGTGATGTACGGTGGTGTGGCGTGTAGGCGCCGGGTGATGTACGGACAGGAGGAGGTGATGTACGGTGGTGTGGCGTGTGCGGGCTGGGTGATGTACGGACAGGAGGAGGTGATGTACGGTGGTGTGTAGTGTGCGGGCTGGGTGATGTACGGTGGTGTGTAGTGTGCGGGCTGGGTGATGTACGGACAGGAGGAGTTGATGTACGGTGGTGGGCAGTGTGCGGGCTGGGTGATGTACGGTGGTGTGTAGTGTGCGGGCTGGGTGATGTACGGACAGGAGGAGGTGATGTACGGTGGTGGGTAGTGTGCGGGCTGGGTGATGTACGGACAGGAGGAGGTGATGTACGGTGGTGTGTAGTGTGCGGGCTGGGTGATGTACGGTGGTGGGTAGTGTGCGGGCTGGGTGATGTACGGACAGGAGGAGGTGATGTACGGTGGTGTGTAGTGTGCGGGCTGGGTGATGTACGGTGGTGGGTAGTGTGCGGGCTGGGTGATGTATGGACAGGAGGAGGTGATGTACGGTGGTGTGCAGTGTGGGCGCTATGTACGGTTGTGTGTAGTGTGCGGGCTGGGTGATGTATGGTGGTGTGTAGTGTAGGCGCTATGTACGGTGGTGTGCAGTGTGGGCGCTGGGTGATGTGCGGTGGTGTGTAGTGTGGGCGCTGGGTGATGTACAGTGGTGTGTAGTGTGGGTGCTGGGTGATGTACGGTGGTGTGTAGTGTGGGCGCTGGGTGATGTACGGCGATGTGCAGTGTGGGCGCTGGGTGATGTACGGTGGTGTGTAGTGTGGGCGCTGGGTGATGTACGGCGATGTGCAGTGTGGGCGCTGGGTGATGTACGGTGGTGTGCAGTAGTGAACTGTCCCTTTTATTGGCCCCAGTAGTAATAGTGACACCCATATTGGCCCCAGTAGTAATAGTGACACCCATATTGGCCCCAGTAGTAATAGTGACACCCATATTGGCCCCAGTAGTAATAGTGTCCCCTGAAGAGACGAGGTGTAGCCCGAAGTACAGACGAGGAGTTATTGGACAGCAATATACAGCCTCATCCCTGAGTCTAAGTAAGAAGCAGCGGCCTGACTAGTCCTGTAATATTCTTCCGAGGGCCCCAGTGAAAAACCTGGACAAGTAGTACAGGAATCGGTATCTCCGGTCACCAGCGCTGAGCCCCCATGTAGGACCTGCAGGGATTGTCACATTGTTTGCCTGAAGCTTCAATACAAGTGAGGTTTGCAGTTAACCCCTTACTGTCCCCTGGCCTCCTTCTCACTGGGAGACCTGCACCACGCTACACGGTGACATCTATCCCAGGAGCAGAGCGCGGCTCAGAAAGTCCAGGCTCCATTAATTTACTGTTGTGCAGCCACATGGGGGGTTATGGACTGCAGCCATCATGCCACTCTGGCATGCTACACTGAGGAAGTACTGGGGGGCATTACTACTACTACTAAGGGGCACTAATACTACTTAGAGGGAGCACTGCTGGGAGCACTATTACTACTGCAGTGACCAAGGCGCAAGGCACATCACTGAAGAGATGGCGGGCTAGCTTTTAGGGATATCATGGTGGCACTACCAACTCCTCCCCTGAGGGACCCGTGTAACCTGACAGGCCTCTCCAGGCAGCGCTGGTGTAGCGGTTACCAGAATAACCTTGAGTAACTGTACTACACATTTTGTCACGGGTGACGCCACCGTTCCTTACTCCGCGGTGTATCACACAGGATGGTTGCCAGGAACGGTCTGGTGGCTCTCGGGGTCTCTGGGCCCGCACTACCGCTCCTAGTTCCCGAGCTGCAGTGGTGCGGCGCAGGGGAGCCCCAATTTTAGTGACATCCCCTGGCTGCCATTATCCGGGGTGCCGACTCCGGGCGCGCGCTCCCGTGCGCAAGGGGTGTGCGCCAAGTTAGCCGGATTCTGTGGACATGGTGGGTTATCGCCCCACGGCGTGTTCCTGTTACCATGACACCCTGGCGTGTGTGCTGTGTATTCGCTGTTTGTTGTCTGGATCTCTGATCTGCACTCGCTGCGCTATGTCTGGATCCTTGCTCTGGACTCTTTGGGTGATGTCTAGGCCTCTGCCTGTTTGCAGGCACTGGTGGCTGTTCTCCCAGCGCCCTGGGATTGCTGTCAGACTCCCTGCCCCAATCAGCTGCTTGGGCGCGAGTTCTGACAGCATTTAAGCTTTCAGTGTTCTTTCCCCCATTGCCAGTGTAGGTTAGGTCTTCCTGCTGCACCCGCATATCCTGGATTTGATGCTCTGTTTTTTGACTACTGCTTGGACCTGACTTCTCTCCAGTTACCGACCTAGATTGTCTGACCGGTTTTGTGTCTGTTTGTTTCCTCATTGTCCGTTAGTCTGACTCCTGCCCCGCATCTCTAGTGAGCATAGGGACCGTGGCCCAGTTGTCATCCTGGGGTGTAGCCCAGGGGGAAAAGTAGGTAGGGACAAGGGTTGCAGGCAGTTTCTCAGGAACTTCCCATACTCGGACACCAGTCCTTGACAGATAGAAGACACCTTGACACAGGTTTACAGTAGATAGATAAATTCAACAACAGGGCAGGAAAACAATTTAGGAGGTCAGTAAAGGAAACACAGGGTGACACCGGACCTACAGTCCTAGTTATCAGTATAAATCCACTCCTGGACACACACACTCCGGGACACAGGATGACATCAGGCCTACAGTCCTAGTTATCTGTATGACTGCACTCCTGGACACACACACACCGGGACACAGGATGACTCCGGGCCTACAGTCCTAGTTATCTGTATGACTCCGCTCCTGGACACACACACCCCAGGACACAGGATGACACCGGGCCTACAGTCTAGGTTATCTGTATGACTCTGCTCCTGGACACACACACCAGGACACAGGATGACACTGGGCCTACAGTCCTAGTTATCTGTATGACTCTACTGCTGGACACACACACACCAGGACACAGGATGACACCGGGCTTACAGTCCTAGTTATCTGTATGACTCTACTCCTGGACAAACACACACCAGGACACAGGATGACACTGGGTCTACAGTCCCATTTATCAGTATGAATCCCCTCCTGGACACACACACTCCGGGACACAGGATGACACTGGGCCTACAGTCCTAGTTATCTGTATAACTCTGCTTCTGGACACACACACACTCCGGGACACAGGATGACATCAGGCCTACAGTCCTAGTTATCTGTATGACTCCGCTCCTGGACACACATACTCCGGAGGAGGACAAGAACTCTTCACTGAACACTCACTTGTTACTGAAGAGTTTGAACACTACATGGCAGACTCTCTCTCCTTCTCTCCTCTCTCCTCAAGATAAGGGTCCTAGATATGGACTTCAGGGTACCTCTCTTCAGCTTCTATTTTTCAACACATGAGGGTTGAAGGTACCCCCATATGGCTGGCACTCACACTCAAACTGTAACTCTACCAGACTAGTGAAGAAGGACTCACATTTGCACCTTGCAATCACATATATCAATCATGCTCACGTGACTACATAGATTATCACATTAGTTTGGGCCTGAAGATAAGCGAAATGCCTCTAACTAAACAAGCTAAACTAGCTAACAAGCTGCAACAGTATGTCCCACCCAGTGCCTTGACGGACTCCCGATCTAACGAGCCCTGCAGCCTTGGAGCATCCTCTGAGGGGACCTCTCCAGTCTCACCTCCTCTATCAAGCCCAACCATTGCTGACATTCTGCAAGCAATTTCAGAATCCTGATCTGCCCTCACAGAGAAAATTGATGCCCTGCAATTAGACTTCAGTCTGCTGAGGGCGGACATTCAAACACTGAAGAAATGCATGATGGAGATCGAGGCACGAGTCTCTAACCTAGAAGACACCACTACACCGCTCTCCGGCTGGGTGCAGATCCTTAAAGGGGTTGTCCTGTGCCGAAACGGGTTTTTTTTTTTTTCAACCCCCCCCCCCCCCCCCCCGTTCGGCGCGAGACAACCCCGATGCAGGGACGTACAGAAAGCTTACCGGAGCGCTTACCTTAATCCCCGCGCTCCGGTGACTTCTATACTTACCTGTGAAGATGGCCGCCGGAATCCTCTTCCTCCGTGGACCGCAGCTCTTCTGTGCGGTCCATTGCCGATTCCAGCCTCCTGATTGGCTGGAATCGGCACGTGACGGGGCGGAGCTACACGGAGCCTGCATTCTGCACGAGCGGCTCCATTGAAGAGAGCAGAAGACCAGGACTGCGCAAGCTCGGCTAATTTGGCCAATCGGAGGGCGAAAATTAGTCGGCTCCATGGGAACGAGGACGCCAGCAACGGAGCAGGTAAGTATAAAACTTTTTATAACTTCTGTATGGCTCATAATTAATGCACAATGTACATTACAAAGTGCATTAATATGGCCATACAGAAGTGTATAGACCCACTTGCTGCCGCGGGACAACCCCTTTAACTCCAGCTTCACAGCACTGCAGAAGAAATTAGATGGAGGATCGACTGCGACGATGCAACCTCTAAAGAGCTTGTTCATCCATGTTCTACTCTGCTAGGCTGAAGGTAATGAAGGACAATCGCTCCCATCTCTTCGAGACTCCGGGGGAAATCCTAAATTGGATTGAACTAAATTAAATTATGACTTGAGATATTAACCTTTTTTTGCTGCGGCCGACCCTCTAATGTTTCTGCAGCTGCTGAGGGTGGTTATTCACACCTTTCCCAGCCTTTTTTCTTCTCTCCTCCCTTTTCTTTTTTCTTCCTCCTTTCTCTGCCCCATCTCCTCTATTTGTCCCCCCTGGTTAGGCTGTCCAGTGTGCTACTTGTGCAATGTATGCGGTCCTTGATCAGCCGAGGGTGCATACTGTTGCGCAAGATGCGTGCACGTCGCACATTTAGAAGTCCAAATCCAGGATCTAAATGAGCAACTGGCAACACTGAGAGCCATTGGCATCATGGAAAGGAGTTTGGTGCTCACTGAGCAGGCATTCACTGGGGTAGAGGCGGATGGTAGTACGGAAGAGCAGGCAGCTAGCTGGGTGACAGATAGAAGGAGGGATAGAAGGAAGAGAACCAGGGAGGTTGGTCCTGAACTGGCACAACAAGTCTGCAACGTTGGCAGATGAGGGCGATGCCATTACAGAGCCAGCACCGCTGCAGCACGACATGCCCTCTGAACGCCAGGGAGATGACTGCTCCAGTGAGAAGGGGACGGGGAGCGCAGGGCAGGCTAGACAGGTCCTAGTGGTGGGGGAGTCCATTATAAGGGGGACAGACAGGGGAATCTGCCATAAAGACCGGGATCGCCGAACGGTGTGTTGTCTTCCTGGCGATCGAGTTCGACACATCGTGGATCGGCTTGACAGATTACTGAGGGGGGGGGGCTATTACTACTACTACTAAGGAGACCCTATTACTACTGTTAGTGAAGTGAATGACTCCATGTTTTATCTTCTGTGTAGCCGTTTTGTAAGCAAGTGGCCATCTTTTGTGCCTATTTTCATTATATTCATTTGTCCATTTTCTTGAGGATTTATGGATACTAAATGGTTATTTAATAAGCCTTGAGCGAATGACTAAGGCTTTTGTTCCAGCAGATAGCTACTGTGGCTTTAGACTGTCCTGCGGGTCAAACTGACCTGTTCCTGGCTGCTCCTATGTGTTCCTAAGCATTCTCTATATTTACTGTACTTTTGTGTTGTAAGGGTAAATGCCCACAGATAGATTTGCACCACTCGTGAATTCCGCAGTGGCAAGGTGCTATTGAAGCTAATAGCTTTCTGCCTGCCAATGTTCCATTGTCCAGTGGCAGGCCTCCATTAATATCCATGCGGAAAGATGCGATCACTTGCTGGCCCTGTTTTGTTTTGAACGACAGTACCTCGGTGGCAGAAATCTGCGGGCGTACTCCGCATGGCTCATGGTCATGAGCCCTAAGAAGCTAACCCTGTATGATTCTTCTGCTCCTGTCCTGCATTTGTTTGGCATTTTAGATGTTGCATATTCATATTTTGTTTCTTTCTTTACCCAATAGTAATAAATAAATTATAATAGATTTAAATTATTGTAATTGAAGTATGTGCCTCTATAAAAACTGCTGCCGGTCAATCAATAAACAGATAACTGGATCACATCCTGAGCCGTGCGGTTTAACGTTATTTCAGGGCCTGTATATATTTCTAGCCAATTTGCATCTCAGAAGCATATTGTATAGCAAATAGTTTTGTTTGCACTAACATTAATAAGGGACCACTGGGGACCATGTTGTTACTCAGGGGGCACTGGGGACACTATTACTCCTAAGGAGGCACTGGGGGCACTATTACTCCTAAGGGGGCACTGGAGACCCTATTACTACTAAGGAGGCACTGGAGACCCTATTACTACTAAGGGGGCACTGGAGACCCTATTACTACTAAGGGGGCACTGGAGACCCTATTACTACTAAGGGGGCACTGGAGACCCTATTACTACTAAGGGGGCACTGGAGACCCTATTACTACTAAGGGGGCACTGGAGACCCTATTACTACTAAGGGGGCACTGGAGACCCTATTACTACTAAGGGGGCACTGGAGACCCTATTAATACTAAGGGGGCACTGGGGACCCTATTAATACTAAGGGGGCACTGGGGACCCTATTACTACTAAAGGGTCACTGGGGACCCTATTACTACTAAGGGGGCACTGGGGATGCTATAACTACTAAGGGGGCACTGGGGATGCTATCACTACTAAGGAGACACTGGGGACCCTATTACTACTAAAGGGTCACTAGTCATCCTATTACTACTAAGGGGACACTGAGCGCACTATTACTACTAATAGGGCAATGAGGGCACTATTGCTATCTGGGAATGTTTAGCAGAAGAGAAGCCTGAGAGGCAACCTAATGGCTGTCTACAAGTACCTGAAGGGCTGTCACAGTGCAGAGGGATCAGCCCTATTTTCATCTGCATAACGAAAGACTAAAAGCAATGGGATGAAACTGAAAGGAAGGAGACACAGATTAGATATTAGACAGTGAGGGGGATCAATGAGTGGAACAGGCTGCCATGGGAGGTGGGGAGTTTTCCTTCAATGGAAGTCTTCAGAGGCCGGGCAGACATCTGTCTGGGATGATTTAGTGAATCCTGCACTGAGCAGGGGGTTGGACCCAATGACCCTGGAGGTCCCTTCCAACTCTATGGGGGCACTGGGGACCCTATTACTGCTAAGGGGACACTGGGGGCACTATTACTAGTAAGGGAGCACTAGGGACCCTCTTACTACTAAAGAAGCACTAGGGACCCTCTTACTACTAAAGAAGCACTAGGGACCCTAGTACTACTAAGGGGACACTGGGGGCACTATTACTACTGTAATGGAAAATATTTGATTATAACATATTTGGTTATGGATTATTATTATTTGAATTAAAACTGTGCAATAAGAGACAGCATCGAAATATACCAGAGAAGCTACTTCACAAACTAGGTTGTGTAACTATACTGAGGGACATATGTCTAGATGAGATAAGGATATCAAGGAGCTTCCACATGTCGGCTCAAGGGGCCCTACCGAGAATATCAAGATACTAAGGGGGGGGGGGGGGGGGGGGGGGGCGCCTCACACTAAGGATAAAGAATAATGTAAAGTAATCATGAACTGGATATATGTGTGTGTGTGTATATATATATATATGTAGGTGTACATGTATATGTCCTTGTGTATATAGATATATGCGTATAAGTGATATTTGAAATATTACGCCACAGAATCATCCTGTAATGTATTGCACAGATCCTGTGACCATATTCTTAGGGAGACATATGGTGAGATAAGATAAGAGCTTCGAGCTACTTGGCCTCTCAGCACTCCGTCAAGAGGTTATTCACTGCGACTTAATAGTTTCTTGAAGGTATGCAAATGAAGAATCAGAATGTATCCAATGAATGCCGTGTATTGTCTGAGAAGTAACCAATCAGAGGGCGGATTGAGAACTGTCCAAAGAACTATGATATTTCATGTATTAATGAGATGTAACCAATGGATATGAAGAAGGGTTAAACTGACCTATGAGGAATGTTGGATTGGGAACTAACCAATAAACTGTATAGTTAACTGTCCAATGATGCTGCGGCACCCCAATGTAAGGGGCTATAAATAAAGAAGCCCAACATCGATTGGGTGGGAATTCTTTGATGACTCCATAACTGTGTGGGCTCTGTCATTTAATTCCTCCGTCATATGACGTACTGAAGTCTAGGTGTGGGCAGCCCTACTGCACGGGTCACCGGGACTTCAGTCACAGGGTACACTCTGCTGTCCCTCAGCAGGCTATCGCCGCAACATGGGTCATATGACATCATTCACAAGGTACACTCTGCTGTCCCTCAGCAGGCTATCGCCGCAACATGGGTCATATGATGTCATTCATAAGGTACACTCTGCTGTCCCTCCGTAGGCTATCGCCCTAACATGGGTCATATGACGTCATTCACAAGGTACACTCTGCTGTCCCTCCGTAGGCTATCGCCCTAACATGGGTCATATGACGTCATTCACACGGTACACTCTGCTGTCCCTCAGCAGGCTATCGCCCTAACATGGGTCATATGGCGTCAGTCACAGGGTACACTCTGCTGTCCCTCCGTAGGCTATCGCCCTAACATGGGTCATATGACGTCATTCACACGGTACACTCTGCTGTCCCTCAGCAGGCTATCGCCCTAACATGGGTCATATGACGTCATTCACAGGGTACACTCTGCTGTCCCTCCGTAGGCTATCGCCCTAACATGGGTCATATGACGTCATTCACAGGGTACACTCTGCTGTCCCTCAGCAGGCTATCGCCCTAACATGGGTCATATGACGTCATTCACACGGTACACTCTGCTGTCCCTCATCAGGCTATCGCCCTAACATGGGTCATATGACGTCATTCACACGGTACACTCTGCTGTCCCTCATCAGGCTATCGCCCTAACATGGGTCATATGACATCATTCACAGGGTACACTCTGCTGTCCCTCATCAGGCTATCGCCCTAACATGGGTCATACAACGTCAGTCACAGGGTACAGTCTGCTGTCCCTCAGCAGGCTATCGCCCTTACATGGGTCATATGGCGTCAGTCACAGGGTACACCCTGCTGTCCCTCATCAGGCTATCGCCCTAACATGGGTCATATGACGTCATTCACACGGTTCACTCTGCTGTCCCTCCGTAGGCTATCGCCCTAACATGGGTCATATGACGTCATTCACACGGAACACTCTGCTGTCCCTCAGCAGGCTATCGCCCTAACGTGGGTCATATGACGTCATTCACAAGGTACTCTGCTGTCCCTCACCAGGCTATCGCCCTAACATGGGTCATATGACGTCATTCACAAGGTACACTCTGCTGTCCCTCAGCAGGCTATCGCCCTAATATGGGTCATATGACGGCATTCACAAGGTACACTCTGCTGTCCCTCATCAGGCTATCGTCCTAACATGGGTCATATGACGTCATTCACAAGGTACACTCTGCTGTCCCTCCGCAGGCTATCGCCCTAACATGGGTCATATGACGTCATTCACAAGGTACACTCTGCTGTCCCTCAGCAGGCTATCGCCCTAACATGGGTCATATGACGTCATTCACACGGTACACTCTGCTGTCCCTCCGCAGGCTATCGCCCTAACATGGGTCATATGACGTCATTCACACGGTACACTCCGCTGTCCCTCAGCAGGCTATCGCCCTAACATGAGTCATATGATGTCAGTCACAGGGTACACTCTGCTGTCCCTCAGCAGGCTATCGCCCTAACATGGGTCATATGACGTCATTCACACGGTACACTCTGCTGTCCCTCATCAGGCTATCGCCGTAACATGGGTCATATGACGTCATTAGCAAGGTACACTCTGCTGTCCCTCACCAGGCTATCGCCGTTACATGGGTCACATGACGTCAGTCACAAGGTACACTCTGCTGTCCCTCACGAGGCTATCAACCTAACATGGGTCATATGACGTCATTCATAAGGTACACTCTGCTGTCCCTCCTCAGGCTATCGCCCTAACATGGGTCATATGACGTCATTCACAAGGTACACTCTGCTGTCCCTCAGCAGGCTATCGCCCTGACATGGGTCATATGACGTCATTCACAAGGTACACTCTGCTGTCCCTCACCAGGCTATCGCCCTAACATGGGTCATATGATGTCATTCACAAGGTACACTCTGCTGTCCCTCAGCAGTCTATCGCCCTAACATGGGTCATATGACGTCATTCACACGGTACACTCTGCTGTCCCTCATCAGGCTATCGCCCTAACATGGGTCATATGGCGTCATTCACAAGGTACACCCTGCTGTCCCTCAGCAGGCTATCGCCCTAACATGGGTCATATGACGTCATTCACACGGTACACTCTGCTGTCCCTCACCAGGCTATCGCCCTAACATGGGTCATATGATGTCATTCACAAGGTACACTCTGCTGTCCCTCCGCAAGCTATCGCCCTAACATGGGTCATATGACGTCATTCACACGGTACACTCTGCTGTCCCTCACCAGGCTATCGCCCTAACATGGGTCATATGATGTCATTCACACGGTACACTCTGCTGTCCCTCCGCAGGCTATCGCCCTAACATGGGTCATATGACGTCATTCACACGGTACACTCTGCTGTCCGTCAGCAGGCTATCGCCCTAACATGGGTCATATGACGTCATTCACAAGGTACTCTGCTGTCCCTCACCAGGCTATCGCCCTAACATGGGTCATATGACATCATTCACAAGGTACACTCCGCTGTCCTTCAGCAGGCTATCGCCCTAACATGGGTCATATGACGTCATTCACAGGGTACACTCTGCTGTCCCTCAGTAGGCTATCGCCCTTACATGGGTCATATGATGTCATTCACAGGGTACACTCTGCTGTCCCTCAGTAGGCTATCGCCCTAACATGGGTCATATGACGTCATTCACAGGGTACACTCTGCTGTCCCTCAGTAGGCTATCGCCCTAACATGGGTCATATGACGTCATTCACAGGGTACACTCTGCTGTCCCTCAGTAGGCTATCGCCCTAACATGGGTCATATGACGTCATTCACAGGGTACACTCTGCTGTCCCTCAGTAGGCTATCGCCCTTACATGGGTCATATGATGTCATTCACAAGGTACACTCTGCTGTCCCTCCGCAGGCTATGGTCCTAACATGGGTCATATGACGTCATTCACAAGGTACACTCTGCTGTCCCTCAGCAGGCTATCACCCTAACATGGGTCATATGACGTCATTCACAAGGTACACTCTGCTGTCCCTCCTCAGGCTATCACCCTAACATGCATCATATGACGTCATTCACAGGGTACACTCTGCTGTCCCTCACCAGGCTATCGCCGTAACATGGGTCATATGACATCATTCACAGGGTACACTCTGCTGTCCCTAACCAGGCTATCACCCTAACATGCATCATATGACGTCATTCACAGGGTACACTCTGCTGTCCCTCACCAGGCTATCGCCGTAACATGGGTCATATGACGTCATTCACAAGGTACACTCTGCTGTCCCTCAGCAGGCTATCACCCTAACATGCATCATATGACGTCATTCACAGGGTACACTCTGCTGTCCCTCAGCAGGCTATCGCTCTAACATGGGTCATATGACGTCATTCACAGGGTACACTCTGCTGTCCCTCAGCAGGCTACCGCCGTAACATGGGTCATATGACGTCATTCACAGGGTACACTCTGCTGTCCCTCAGCAGCCTACCGCCGTAACATGGGTCATATGACGTCATTCACAGGGTACACTCTGCTGTCCCTCAGCAGGCTATCGCCCTAACATGGGTCATATGACGTCATTCACAAGGTAAACTCTGCTGTCCCTCAGCAAGCTATCGCCCTAACATGGGTCATATGACGTCATTCACAAGGTACACTCTGCTGTCCCTCACCAGGCTATCGCCCTAACATGGGTCATATGACGTCAGTCACAAGGTACACTCTGCTATCCCTCAGCAGTCTATCGCCCAAACATGGGTCATATGACGTCATTCACAAGGTACACGCTGCTATCCCTCAGCAGTCTATCGCCCTAACATGGGTCATATGATGTCAGTCACAAGGTACACTTTGCTGTCCCTCAGCAGGCTATCGCCCTAACATGGGTCATATGACGTCATTCACAAGGTACACTCTGCTGTCCCTCAGCAGGCTATCGCCCTAACATGGGTCATATGACGTCATTCACAAGGTACACTCTGCTGTCCCTCAGCAGTCTATGGCCCTAACATGGGTCATATGACGTCATTCACAAGGTACACTCTGCTGTCCCTCAGCAGGCTATCACCCTAACATGGGTCATATGACGTCAGTCACAGGGTACACTCTGCTGTCCCTCATCAGGCTATCGCCCTAACATGGGTCATATGACGCCATTCACACGGTACACTCTGCTGTCCCTCACCAGGCTATCGCCCTAACATGGGTCATATGACGCCATTCACACGGTACACTCTGCTGTCCCTCAGCAGGCTATCGCCCTAACATGGGTCATATGACATCATTCACAAGGTACACTCTGCTGTCCCTCATCAGGCTATAGCCCTAACATGGGTCATATGATGTCATTCACACGGTACACTCTGCTGTCCCTCATCAGGCTATCGCCGTAACATGGGTCATATGACGTCATTCACAAGGTACACTCTGCTGTCCCTCAGCAGGCTATCGCCCTAACATGGGTCATATGACGTCATTAGCAAGGTACACTCTGCTGTCTCTTCGCAGGCTATCGCCCTAACATGGGTCATATGACGTCATTCATAAGGTACACTCTGCTGTCCTTCACGAGGCTATCGCCCTAACATGGGTCATATGACGTCATTCACAAGGTACACTCTGCTGTCCCTCAGCAGGCTATCGCCCTAACATGGGTCATATGACGTCATTCACAAGGTACACTCTGCTGTCCCTCAGCAGGCTATCGCCCTAACATGGGTCATATGACGTCATTAGCAAGGTACACTCTGCTGTCCCTTCGCAGGCTATCGCCCTAACATGGGTCATATGACGTCATTCACAAGGTACACTCTGCTGTCCCTCAGCAGGCTATCGCCCTAACATGGGTCATATGACGTCATTCACAAGGTACACTCTGCTGTCCCTCAGCAGGCTATCGCCCTAACATGGGTCATATGACATCATTCACAAGGTACACTCTGCTGTCCCTCATCAGGCTATCGCCCTAACATGGGTCATATGACGTCATTAGCAAGGTACACTCTGCTGTCCCTTCGCAGGCTATCGCCCTAACATGGGACATATGACGTCATTCACAGGGTACACTCTGCTGTCCCTCACCAGGCTATCGCCGTAACATGGGTCATATGACATCATTCACAGGGTACACTCTGCTGTCCCTCACCAGGCTATCACCCTAACATGGGTCATATGACGTCAGTCTCAGGGTACACTCTGCTGTCCCTCAGCAGGCTATCGCTCTAACATGGGTCATATGACGTCATTCACACGGTACACTCTGCTGTCCCTCACCAGGCTACCGCCATAACATGGGTCATATGACGTCATTCACAGGCTACACTCTGCTGTACCTCACCAGGCTATCGCCCTAACATGGGTCATATGACGTCATTCACAAGGTAAACTCTGCTGTCCCTCAGCAGGCTATCGCCCTAACATGGGTCATATGACGTCAGTCACAAGGTAAACTCTGCTGTCCCTCAGCAGGCTTTCGCCCTAACATGGGTCATATAACGTCATTCACACGGTACACCCTGCTGACCCTCAGCAGGCTATCGCCCTAACATGGGTCATATGACGTCAGTCACAAGGTACACTCTGCTATCCCTCAGCAGTCTATCGCCCAAACATGGGTCATATGACGTCATTCACAAGGTACACTCTGCTGTCCCTCAGCAGGCTATCACCGTAACATGGGTCATATGACGTCATTCACGAGGTACACTCTGCTGTCCCTCAGCAGGCTATCACCGTAACATGGGTCATATGACGTCATTCACAAGGTACACTCTGCTGTCACTCAGCAGGCTATCACCCTAACATGGGTCATATGATGTCAGTCACAAGGTACACTCTGCTGTCCCTCAGCTGGCTATCGCCCTAACATGGGTCATATGACGTCATTCACAAGGTACACGCTGCTATCCCTCAGCAGTCTATCGCCCTAACATGGGTCATATGATGTCAGTCACAAGGTACACTTTGCTGTCCCTCAGCAGGCTATCGCCCTAACATGGGTCATATGACGTCATTCACACGGTACACTCTGCTGTCCGTCAGCAGGCTATCGCCCTAACATGGGTCATATGACGTCATTCACAAGGTACTCTGCTGTCCCTCACCAGGCTATCGCTCTAACATGGGTCATATGACGTCATTCACAAGGTACACTCTGCTGTCCTTCAGCAGGCTATCGCCCTAACATGGGTCATATGACGTCATTCACAGGGTACACTCTGCTGTCCCTCAGCAGGCTATCGCCCTTACATGGGTCATATGATGTCACTCACAAGGTACACTCTGCTGTCCCTCCGCAGGCTATGGTCCTAACATGGGTCATATGACGTCATTCACAAGGTACACTCTGCTGTCCCTCAGCAGGCTATCACCCTAACATGCATCATATGACGTCATTCACAAGGTACACTCTGCTGTCCCTCATCAGGCTATCACCCTAACATGCATCATATGACGTCATTCACAGGGTACACTCTGCTGTCCCTCACCAGGCTATCGCCGTAACATGGGTCATATGACATCATTCACAGGGTACACTCTGCTGTCCCTCACCAGGCTATCGCCCTAACATGGGTCATATGACGTCAGTCTCAGGGTACACTCTGCTGTCCCTCAGCAGGCTATCGCTCTAACATGGGTCATATGACGTCATTCACACGGTACACTCTGCTGTCCCTCACCAGGCTACCGCCATAACATGGGTCATATGACGTCATTCACAGGGTACACTCTGCTGTACCTCACCAGGCTACCGCCGTAACATGGGTCATATGACGTCATTCACAGGGTACACTCTGCTGTCCCTCAGCAGGCTATCGCCCTAACATGGGTCATATGACGTCATTCACAAGGTAAACTCTGCTGTCCCTCAGCAGGCTATCGCCCTAACATGGGTCATATGACGTCATTCACAGGGTACACTCTGCTGTCCCTCAGCAGGCTATCGCCCTAACATGGGTCATATGACGTCATTCACAAGGTAAACTCTGCTGTCCCTCAGCAGTCTATCGCCCTAACATGGGTCATATGACGTCATTCACACGGTACACCCTGCTGTCCCTCAGCAGGCTATCACCCTAACATGGGTCATATGACGTCATTCACACGGTACACTCTGCTGTCCCTCACCAGGCTATCGCCCAAACATGGGTCATATGACGTCATTCACAAGGTACACTCTGCTGTCCCTCAGCAGTCTATCGCCCTAACATGGGTCATATGACGTCATTCACGAGGTACACTCTGCTGTCCCTCAGCAGGCTATCACCCTAACATGGGTCATATGACGTCATTCACAAGGTACACTCTGCTGTCCCTCAGCAGGCTATCACCCTAACATGGGTCATATGACGTCATTCACAAGGTACACTCTGCTGTCCCTCAGCAGGCTATCACCCTAACATGGGTCATATGATGTCAGTCACAAGGTACACTCTGCTGTCCCTCAGCAGGCTATCGCCCTAACATGGGTCATATGACGTCATTCACAAGGTACACTCTGCTGTCCCTCAGCAGGCTATCGCTCTAACATGGGTCATATGACGTCATTCACACGGTACACGCTGCTGTCCATCACCAGGCTATCGCCATAACATGGGTCATATGACGTCATTCACAGGGTACACTCTGCTGTCCCTCATCAGGCTATCACCCTAACATGGGTCATATGACGTCATTCACAAGGTACACTCTGCTGTCCCTCACCAGGCTATCACCCTAACATGGGTCATATGACGTCATTCACAAGGTACACTCTGCTGTCCCTCAGCAGGCTATCGCTCTAACATGGGTCATATGACGTCATTCACAAGGTACACTCTGCTGTCCCTCACCAGGCTATCACCCTAACATGGGTCATATGACGTCATTCACAAGGTACACTCTGCTGTCCCTCAGCAGGCTATCGCCCTAACATGGGTCATATGACGTCAGTCACAGGGCACACTCTGCTGTCCCTCCATAGGCTATCGCCGTTACATGGGTCATATGACGTCATTCACAAGGTACACTCTGCTGTCCCTCACCAGGCTATCGTTCTAACATGGGTCATATGACGTCATTCACACGGTACACTCTGCTGTCCCTCAGCAGGCTATCGCCCTAACATGGGTCATATGACGTCATTCACAAGGTACACTCTGCTGTCCCTCAGCAGTCTATCACCCTAACATGGGTCATATGATGTCATTCACAAGGTACACTCTGCTGTCCCTCATCAGGCTATCACCCTAACATGGGTCATATGACGTCATTCACAAGGTACACTCTGCTGTACCTCACCAGGCTATCACCCTAACATGGGTCATATGACGTCATTCACAAGGTACACTCTGCTGTCCCTCAGCAGGCTATCGCTCTAACATGGGTCATATGACGTCATTCACAAGGTACACTCTGCTGTCCCTCAGCAGGCTATCGCCCTAACATGGGTCATATGACGTCATTCACAAGGTACACCCTGCTGTCCCTCATCAGGCTATCGCTCTAACATGGGTCATATGACGTCATTCACAAGGTACACTCTGCTGTCCCTCACCAGGCTATCACCCTAACATGGGTCATATGACGTCATTCACAAGGTACACTCTGCTGTCCCTCCATAGGCTATCGCCGTTACATGGGTCATATGACGTCATTCACAAGGTACACTCTGCTGTCCCTCACCAGGCTATCGTCCTAACATGGGTCATATGACGTCATTCACAAGGTACACTCTGCTGTCCCTCAGCAGTCTATCACCCTAACATGGGTCATATGATGTCATTCACAAGGTACACTCTGCTGTCCCTCAGCAGGCTATCGCCCTAACATGGGTCATATGACGTCATTCACAAGGTACACTCTGCTGTCCCTCCGCAGGCTATCACCCTAACATGGGTCATATGACGTCATTCACAAGGTACACTCTGCTGTCCCTCAGCAGGCTATCGCCCTAACATGGGTCATATGACGTCATTCACACGGTACACTCTGCTGTCCCTCAGCAGGCTATTGCCCTAACATGGGTCATATGACGTCATTCACAAGGTACACTCTGCTGTCCCTCAGCAGTCTATCACCCTAACATGGGTCATATGACATCATTCACAAGGTACACTCTGCTGTCCCTCACCAGGCTATCGTCCTAACATGGGTCATATGACGTCATTCACACGGTACACTCTGCTGTCCCTCACCAGGCTATCGCCCTAACATGGGTCATATGACGTCATTCACACGGTACACTCTGCTGTCCGTCAGCAGGCTATCGCCCTAACATGGGTCATATGATGTCATTCACACGGTACACTCTGCTGTCCCTCACCAGGCTATCGCCGTATCATGGGTCATATGACGTCATTCACACGGTACACTCTGCTGTCCCTCAGCAGCCTATCGCCCTAACATGGGTCATATGACGTCATTCACAAGGTACACTCTGCTGTCCCTCACCAGGCTATCGCTCTAACATGGGTCATAGGACGTCATTCACAAGGTACACTCTGCTGTCCCTCAGCAGGCTATCGCTCTAACATGGGTCATATGACGTCATTCACAAGGTAAACTGTGCTGTCCCTCAGCAGGCTATCACCCTAACATGGGTCATACAACGTCAGTCACAGGGTACACTCTGCTGTCCCTCATCAGGCTATCGCCCTAACATGGGTCATATGACGTCATTCATAAGGTACACTCTGCTGTCCCTCACGAGGCTATCACCCTAACATGGGTCATATGACGTCATTCATAAGGTACACTCTGCTGTCCCTCAGCAGGCTATCGCCCTAACATGGGTCATATGACGTCATTCACAAGGTACACTCTGCTGTCCCTCAGCAGGCTATCGCCCTAACATGGGTCATATGACGTCATTAGCAAGGTACACTCTGCTGTCCCTTCGCAGGCTATCGCCCTAACATGGGTCATATGACGTCATTCACAAGGTACACTCTGCTGTCCCTCATCAGGCTATCGCCCTAACATGGGTCATATGACGTCATTCACAAGGTACTCTGCTGTCCCTCACCAGGCTATCGCCCTAACATGGGTCATATGACGTCATTCACAAGGTACACTCTGCTGTCCCTCAGCAGGCTATCGCCCTAACATGGGTCATATGACGTCATTCACAAGGTACACTCTGCTGTCCCTCCGCAGGCTATCACCCTAACATGGGTCATATGACGTCATTCACAAGGTACACTCTGCTGTCCCTCAGCAGGCTATCGCCCTAACATGGGTCATATGACGTCATTCACACGGTACACTCTGCTGTCCCTCATCAGGCTATCGCCCTAACATGGGTCATATGACGTCATTCACAAGGTACACTCTGCTGTCCCTCATCAGGCTATCACCCTAACATGGGTCATATGACGGCATTCACAGGGTACACTCTGCTGTCCCTCAGCAGGCTATCGCCCTAACATGGGTCATATGACGTCATTCACACGGTACACTCTGCTGTCCCTCATCAGGCTATCGCCGTAACATGGGTCATATGACGTCATTAGCAAGGTACACTCTGCTGTCTCTTCGCAGGCTATCGCCCTAACATGGGTCATATGACGTCATTCATAAGGTACACTCTGCTGTCCCTCACGAGGCTATCACCCTAACATGGGTCATATGACGTCATTCATAAGGTACACTCTGCTGTCCCTCAGCAGGCTATCGCCCTAACATGGGTCATATGACGTCATTCACAAGGTACACTCTGCTGTCCCTCAGCAGGCTATCGCCCTAACATGGGTCATATGACGTCATTAGCAAGGTACACTCTGCTGTCCCTTCGCAGGCTATCGCCCTAACATGGGTCATATGACGTCATTCACAAGGTACACTCTGCTGTCCCTCACCAGGCTATCGCCCTAACATGGGTCATATGACGTCATTCACAGGGTACACTCTGC
Source organism: Eleutherodactylus coqui (assembly GCA_035609135.1). Classification (NCBI taxonomy): domain Eukaryota; kingdom Metazoa; phylum Chordata; class Amphibia; order Anura; family Eleutherodactylidae; genus Eleutherodactylus; species Eleutherodactylus coqui. The sequence goes on along the minus strand of CM069405.1, from coordinate 528,648,478 downwards.
TGTCCCTCCTCAGGCTATCGCCCTAACATGGGTCATATGACGTCATTCACAAGGTACACTCTGCTGTCCCTCAGCAAGCTATCGCCCTAACATGGGTCATATGACGTCATTCACACGGTACACTCTGCTGTCCGTCAGCAGGCTATCGCCCTAACATGGGTCATATGATGTCATTCACACGGTACACTCTGCTGTCCCTCAGCAGGCTATCGCTCTAACATGGGTCATATGACGTCATTCACAAGGTACTCTGCTGTCCCTCACCAGGCTATCACCCTAACATGGGTCATATGACGTCATTCACAAGGTACACTCTGCTGTCCCTCAGCAGGCTATCGCCCTAACATGGGTCATATGACGTCAGTAACAGGGCACACTCTGCTGTCCCTCCATAGGCTATCGCCCTAACATGGGCCATATGACGTCATTCACAAGGTACACTCTGCTGTCCCTCAGCAGTCTATCACCCTAACATGGGTCATATGACATCATTCACAAGGTACACTCTGCTGTCCCTCACCAGGCTATCGTCCTAACATGGGTCATATGACGTCATTCACACGGTACACTCTGCTGTCCCTCACCAGGCTATCGCCGTATCATGGGTCATATGACGTCATTCACACGGAACACTCTGCTGTCCCTCACCAGGCTATCGCCGTATCATGGGTCATATGACGTCATTCACACGGTACACTCTGCTGTCCCTCACCAGGCTATCGCCCTAACATGGGTCATATGACGTCATTCACACGGTACACTCTGCTGTCCCTCAGCAGCCCATCGCCCTAACATGGGTCATATGACGTCATTCACAAGGTACACTCTGCTGTCCCTCACCAGGCTATCGCTCTAACATGGGTCATATGACGTCATTCACAAGGTGCACTCTGCTGTCCCTCAGCAGGCTATCGCTCTAACATGGGTCATATGACGTCATTCACAAGGTAAACTGTGCTGTCCCTCAGCAGGCTATCGCCCTAACATGGGTCATATGACGTCAGTCACAGGGCACACTCTGCTGTCCCTCCATAGGCTATCGCCGTTACATGGGTCATATGACGTCATTCACAAGGTACTCTGCTGTCCCTCACCAGGCTATCGCCCTAACATGGGTCATATGACATCATTCACAAGGTACACTCTGCTGTCCCTCACCAGGCTATCGTCCTAACATGGGTCATATGACGTCATTCACACGGTACACTCTGCTGTCCCTCACCAGGCTATCGCCCTAACATGGGTCATATGACGCCATTTACACGGTACACTCTGCTGTCCCTCACCAGGCTATCGCCCTAACATGGGTCATATGACGTCATTCACACGGTACACTCTGCTGTCCGTCAGCAGGCTATCGCCCTAACATGGGTCATATGACGTCATTCACACGGTACACTCTGCTGTCCCTCACCAGGCTATCGCCCTAACATGGGTCATATGACGCCATTCACACGGTACACTCTGCTGTCCCTCACCAGGCTATCGCCCTAACATGGGTCATATGACGTCATTCACACGGTACACTCTGCTGTCCGTCAGCAGGCTATCGCCCTAACATGGGTCATATAATGTCATTCACAAGGTACTCTGCTGTCCTCACCAGGCTGTCGCCGTATCATGGATCATATGACGTCATTCACACGGTACAATCTGCTGTCCCTCAGCAGCCTATCGCCCTAACATGGGTCATATGACGTCATTCACAAGGTACACTCTGCTGTCCCTCAGCAGGCTATCACCCTAACATGCATCATATGACGTCATTCACAAGGTACACTCTGCTGTCCCTCATCAGGCTATCACCCTAACATGCATCATATGACGTCATTCACAGGGTACACTCTGCTGTCCCTCACCAGGCTATCGCCGTAACATGGGTCATATAACGTCATTCACACGGTACACCCTGCTGTCCCTCAGCAGGCTATCGCCCTAACATGGGTCATATGACGTCAGTCACAAGGTACACTCTGCTATCCCTCAGCAGTCTATCGCCCAAACATGGGTCATATGACGTCATTCACAAGGTACACTCTGCTGTCCCTCAGCAGTCTATCGCCCTAACATGGGTCATATGACGTCATTCACGAGGTACACTCTGCTGTCCCTCAGCAGGCTATCACCGTAACATGGGTCATATGACGTCATTCACAAGGTACACTCTGCTGTCACTCAGCAGGCTATCACCCTAACATGGGTCATATGATGTCAGTCACAAGGTACACTCTGCTGTCCCTCAGCTGGCTATCGCCCTAACATGGGTCATATGACGTCATTCACAAGGTACACGCTGCTATCCCTCAGCAGTCTATCGCCCTAACATGGGTCATATGATGTCAGTCACAAGGTACACTTTGCTGTCCCTCAGCAGGCTATCGCCCTAACATGGGTCATATGACGTCATTCACACGGTACACTCTGCTGTCCATCAGCAGGCTATCGCCCTAACATGGGTCATATGACGTCATTCACAAGGTACTCTGCTGTCCCTCACCAGGCTATCGCCCTAACATGGGTCATATGACATCATTCACACGGTACACTCTGCTGTCCTTCAGCAGGCTATCGCCCTAACATGGGTCATATGACGTCATTCACAGGGTACACTCTGCTGTCCCTCAGCAGGCTATCGCCCTTACATGGGTCATATGACGTCATTCACAGGGTACACTCTGCTGTCCCTCAGCAGGCTATCGCCCTAACATGGGTCATATGACGTCATTCACAAGGTGCACTCTGCTGTCCCTCCGCAGGCTATGGTCCTAACATGGGTCATATGACGTCATTCACAGGGTACACCCTGCTGTCCCTCAGCAGGCTATCGCCCTTACATGGGTCATATGACGTCATTCACAAGGTACACTCTGCTGTCCCTCAGCAGGCTATCACCCTAACATGCATCATATGACGTCATTCACAAGGTACACTCTGCTGTCCCTCATCAGGCTATCACCCTAACATGCATCATATGACGTCATTCACAGGGTACACTCTGCTGTCCCTCACCAGGCTATCGCCGTAACATGGGTCATATGACATCATTCACAGGGTACACTCTGCTGTCCCTCACCAGGCTATCGCCCTAACATGGGTCATATGTCGTCAGTCTCAGGGTACACTCTGCTGTCCCTCAGCAGGCTATCGCTCTAACATGGGTCATATGACGTCATTCACACGGTACACTCTGCTGTCCCTCACCAGGCTACCGCCATAACATGGGTCATATGACGTCATTCACAGGGTACACTCTGCTGTACCTCACCAGGCTACCGCCGTAACATGGGTCATATGACGTCATTCACAGGGTACACTCTGCTGTCCCTCAGCAGGCTATCGCCCTAACATGGGTCATATGACGTCATTCACAAGGTAAACTCTGCTGTCCCTCAGCAGGCTATCGCCCTAACATGGGTCATATGACGTCATTCACAGGGTACACTCTGCTGTCCCTCAGCAGGCTATCGCCCTAACATGGGTCATATGACGTCATTCACAAGGTACACTCTGCTGTCCCTCAGCAGTCTATCGCCCTAACATGGGTCATATGACGTCATTCACACGGTACACCCTGCTGTCCCTCAGCAGGCTATCACCCTAACATGGGTCATATGACGTCATTCACACGGTACACTCTGCTGTCCCTCACCAGGCTATCGCCCAAACATGGGTCATATGACGTCATTCACAAGGTACACTCTGCTGTCCCTCAGCAGTCTATCGCCCTAACATGAGTCATATGACGTCATTCACGAGGTACACTCTGCTGTCCCTCAGCAGGCTATCACCCTAACATGGGTCATATGACGTCATTCACAAGGTACACTCTGCTGTCCCTCAGCAGGCTATCACCCTAACATGGGTCATATGATGTCAGTCACAAGGTACACTCTGCTGTCCCTCAGCAGGCTATCGCCCTAACATGGGTCATATGACGTCATTCACAAGGTACACTCTGCTGTCCCTCAGCAGGCTATCGCTCTAACATGGGTCATATGACGTCATTCACACGGTACACGCTGCTGTCCATCACCAGGCTATCGCCATAACATGGGTCATATGACGTCATTCACAGGGTACACTCTGCTGTCCCTCATCAGGCTATCACCCTAACATGGGTCATATGACGTCATTCACAAGGTACACTCTGCTGTCCCTCACCAGGCTATCACCCTAACATGGGTCATATGACGTCATTCACAAGGTACACTCTGCTGTCCCTCAGCAGGCTATCGCTCTAACATGGGTCATATGACGTCATTCACAAGGTACACTCTGCTGTCCCTCACCAGGCTATCACCCTAACATGGGTCATATGACGTCATTCACAAGGTACACTCTGCTGTCCCTCAGCAGGCTATCGCCCTAACATGGGTCATATGACGTCAGTCACAGGGCACACTCTGCTGTCCCTCCATAGGCTATCGCCGTTACATGGGTCATATGACGTCATTCACAAGGTACACTCTGCTGTCCCTCACCAGGCTATCGTTCTAACATGGGTCATATGACGTCATTCACACGGTACACTCTGCTGTCCCTCAGCAGGCTATCGCCCTAACATGGGTCATATGACGTCATTCACAAGGTACACTCTGCTGTCCCTCAGCAGTCTATCACCCTAACATGGGTCATATGATGTCATTCACAAGGTACACTCTGCTGTCCCTCAGCAGGCTATCGCCCTAACATGGGTCATATGACGTCATTCACAAGGTACACTCTGCTGTCCCTCAGCAGGCTATCACCCTAACATGGGTCATATGACGTCATTCACACGGTACACGCTGCTGTCCATCACCAGGCTATCGCCATAACATGGGTCATATGACGTCATTCACAGGGTACACTCTGCTGTCCCTCATCAGGCTATCACCCTAACATGGGTCATATGACGTCATTCACAAGGTACACTCTGCTGTCCCTCACCAGGCTATCACCCTAACATGGGTCATATGACGTCATTCACAAGGTACACCCTGCTGTCCCTCATCAGGCTATCGCTCTAACATGGGTCATATGACGTCATTCACAAGGTACACTCTGCTGTCCCTCACCAGGCTATCACCCTAACATGGGTCATATGACGTCATTCACAAGGTACACTCTGCTGTCCCTCAGCAGGCTATCGCCCTAACATGGGTCATATGACATCAGTCACAGGGCACACTCTGCTGTCCCTCACCAGGCTATCGTCCTAACATGGGTCATATGACGTCATTCACAAGGTACACTCTGCTGTCCCTCACCAGGCTATCGTCCTAACATGGGTCATATGACGTCATTCACAAGGTACACTCTGCTGTCCCTCAGCAGTCTATCACCCTAACATGGGTCATATGATGTCATTCACAAGGTACACTCTGCTGTCCCTCACCAGGCTATCGCCCTAACATGGGTCATATGACGTCATTCACACGGTACACTCTGCTGTCCCTCCGCAGGCTATCACCCTAACATGGGTCATATGATGTCATTCACACGGTACACTCTGCTGTCCCTCACCAAGCTATCGCCGTATCATGGGTCATATGACGTCATTCACACGGTACACTCTGCTGTCCCTCACCAGGCTATCGCCGTATCATGGGTCATATGATGTAATTCACACGGTACACTCTGCTGTCCCTCAGCAGCCTATCGCCCTAACATGGGTCATATGACGTCATTCACAAGGTACACTCTGCTGTCCCTCACCAGGCTATCGTCCTAACATGGGTCATATGACGTCATTCACAAGGTACACTCTGCTGTCCCTCAGCAGTCTATCACCCTAACATGGGTCATATGATGTCATTCACAAGGTACACTCTGCTGTCCCTCACCAGGCTATCGCCCTAACATGGGTCATATGACGTCATTCACACGGTACACTCTGCTGTCCGTCAGCAGGCTATCGCCCTAACATGGGTCATATGATGTCATTCACACGGTACACTCTGCTGTCCCTCACCAGGCTATCGCCGTATCATGGGTCATATGACGTCATTCACACGGTACACTCTGCTGTCCCTCACCAGGCTATCGCTCTAACATGGGTCATATGACGTCATTCACAAGGTAAACTGTGCTGTCCCTCAGCAGGCTATCGCCCTAACATGGGTCATATGACGTCAGTCACAGGGCACACTCTGCTGTCCCTCCATAGGCTATCGCCGTTACATGGGTCATATGACGTCATTCACAAGGTACTCTGCTGTCCCTCACCAGGCTATCGCCCTAACATGGGTCATATGACATCATTCACAAGGTACACTCTGCTGTCCCTCACCAGGCTATCGTCCTAACATGGGTCATATGACGTCATTCACACGGTACACTCTGCTGTCCCTCACCAGGCTATCGCCCTAACATGGGTCATATGACGCCATTTACACGGTACACTCTGCTGTCCCTCACCAGGCTATCGCCCTAACATGGGTCATATGACGCCATTCACACGGTACACTCTGCTGTCCCTCACCAGGCTATCGCCCTAACATGGGTCATATGACGCCATTTACACGGTACACTCTGCTGTCCCTCACCAGGCTATCGCCCTAACATGGGTCATATGACGTCATTCACACGGTACACTCTGCTGTCCGTCAGCAGGCTATCGCCCTAACATGGGTCATATGACGTCATTCACACGGTACACTCTGCTGTCCCTCACCAGGCTATCGCCCTAACATGGGTCATATGACGCCATTCACACGGTACACTCTGCTGTCCCTCACCAGGCTATCGCCCTAACATGGTTCATATGACGTCATTCACACGGTACACTCTGCTGCCCCTCAGCAGGCTATCGCCCTAACATGGGTCATATGATGTCATTCACAAGGTACTCTGCTGTCCTCACCAGGCTGTCGCCGTATCATGGATCATATGACGTCATTCACACGGTACACTCTGCTGTCCCTCACCAGGCTATCGCCGTATCATGGGTCATATGATGTAATTCACACGGTACAATCTGCTGTCCCTCAGCAGCCTATCGCCCTAACATGGGTCATATGACGTCATTCACAAGGTACACTCTGCTGTCCCTCACCAGGCTATCGCCCTAACATGGGTCATATGACGTCAGTCACAGGGCACACTCTGCTGTCCCTCATCAGGCTATCACCCTAACATGCATCATATGACGTCATTCACAGGGTACACTCTGCTGTCCCTCACCAGGCTATCGCCGTAACATGGGTCATATGACATCATTCACAGGGTACACTCTGCTGTCCCTCACCAGGCTATCGCCCTAACATGGGTCATATGTCCTCAGTCTCAGGGTACACTCTGCTGTCCCTCAGCAGGCTATCGCTCTAACATGGGTCATATGACGTCATTCACACGGTACACTCTGCTGTCCCTCACCAGGCTACCGCCATAACATGGGTCATATGACGTCATTCACAGGGTACACTCTGCTGTACCTCACCAGGCTACCGCCGTAACATGGGTCATATGACGTCATTCACAGGGTACACTCTGCTGTCCCTCAGCAGGCTATCGCCCTAACATGGGTCATATGACGTCATTCACAAGGTAAACTCTGCTGTCCCTCAGCAGGCTATCGCCCTAACATGGGTCATATGACGTCATTCACACGGTACAAACTGCTGTCCCTCAGCAGGCTATCACCCTAACATGGGTCATATGACGTCATTCACACGGTACACTCTGCTGTCCCTCACCAGGCTATCGCCCAAACATGGGTCATATGACGTCATTCACAAGGTACACTCTGCTGTCCCTCAGCAGTCTATCGCCCTAACATGGGTCATATGACGTCATTCACGAGGTACACTCTGCTGTCCCTCAGCAGGCTATCACCCTAACATGGGTCATATGACGTCATTCACAAGGTACACTCTGCTGTCCCTCAGCAGGCTATCACCCTAACATGGGTCATATGATGTCAGTCACAAGGTACACTCTGCTGTCCCTCAGCAGGCTATCGCCCTAACATGGGTCATATGACGTCATTCACAAGGTACACTCTGCTGTCCCTCAGCAGGCTATCGCTCTAACATGGGTCATATGACGTCATTCACACGGTACACGCTGCTGTCCATCACCAGGCTATCGCCATAACATGGGTCATATGACGTCATTCACAGGGTACACTCTGCTGTCCCTCATCAGGCTATCACCCTAACATGGGTCATATGACGTCATTCACAAGGTACACTCTGCTATCCCTCACCAGGCTATCACCCTAACATGGGTCATATGACGTCATTCACAAGGTACACTCTGCTGTCCCTCAGCAGGCTATCGCTCTAACATGGGTCATATGACGTCATTCACAAGGTACACTCTGCTGTCCCTCACCAGGCTATCACCCTAACATGGGTCATATGACGTCATTCACAAGGTACACTCTGCTGTCCCTCAGCAGGCTATCGCCCTAACATGGGTCATATGACGTCAGTCACAGGGCACACTCTGCTGTCCCTCCATAGGCTATCGCCGTTACATGGGTCATATGACGTCATTCACAAGGTACACTCTGCTGTCCCTCACCAGGCTATCGTTCTAACATGGGTCATATGACGTCATTCACACGGTACACTCTGCTGTCCCTCAGCAGGCTATCGCCCTAACATGGGTCATATGACGTCATTCACAAGGTACACTCTGCTGTCCCTCAGCAGTCTATCACCCTAACATGGGTCATATGATGTCATTCACAAGGTACACTCTGCTGTCCCTCAGCAGGCTATCGCCCTAACATGGGTCATATGACGTCATTCACAAGGTACACTCTGCTGTCCCTCAGCAGGCTATCACCCTAACATGGGTCATATGACGTCATTCACACGGTACACGCTGCTGTCCATCACCAGGCTATCGCCATAACATGGGTCATATGACGTCATTCACAGGGTACACTCTGCTGTCCCTCATCAGGCTATCACCCTAACATGGGTCATATACCGTCATTCACAAGGTACACTCTGCTGTCCCTCACCAGGCTATCACCCTAACATGGGTCATATGACGTCATTCACAAGGTACACTCTGCTGTCCCTCAGCAGGCTATCGCTCTAACATGGGTCATATGACGTCATTCACAAGGTACACTCTGCTGTCCCTCAGCAGGCTATCGCCCTAACATGGGTCATATGACGTCATTCACAAGGTACACCCTGCTGTCCCTCATCAGGCTATCGCTCTAACATGGGTCATATGACGTCATTCACAAGGTACACTCTGCTGTCCCTCACCAGGCTATCACCCTAACATGGGTCATATGACGTCATTCACAAGGTACACTCTGCTGTCCCTCAGCAGGCTATCGCCCTAACATGGGTCATATGACATCAGTCACAGGGCACACTCTGCTGTCCCTCACCAGGCTATCGTCCTAACATGGGTCATATGACGTCATTCACAAGGTACACTCTGCTGTCCCTCACCAGGCTATCGTCCTAACATGGGTCATATGACGTCATTCACAAGGTACACTCTGCTGTCCCTCCGCAGGCTATCACCCTAACATGGGTCATATGACGTCATTCACAAGGTACACTCTGCTGTCCCTCAGCAGGCTATCGCCCTAACATGGGTCATATGACGTCATTCACAAGGTACACTCTGCTGTCCCTCAGCAGGCTATCGCCCTAACATGGGTCATATGACGTCATTCACACGGTACACTCTGCTGTCCCTCAGCAGGCTATCGCCCTAACATGGGTCATATGACGTCATTCACAAGGTACACTCTGCTGTCCCTCAGCAGTCTATCACCCTAACATGGGTCATATGACATCATTCACAAGGTACACTCTGCTGTCCCTCACCAGGCTATCGTCCTAACATGGGTCATATGACGTCATTCACACGGTACACTCTGCTGTCCCTCACCAGGCTATCGCCCTAACATGGGTCATATGACGTCATTCACACGGTACACTCTGCTGTCCGTCAGCAGGCTATCGCCCTAACATGGGTCATATGATGTCATTCACACGGTACACTCTGCTGTCCCTCACCAGGCTATCGCCGTATCATGGGTCATATGACGTCATTCACACGGTACACTCTGCTGTCCCTCACCAGGCTATCGCCGTATCATGGGTCATATGATGTAATTCACACGGTACACTCTGCTGTCCCTCAGCAGCCTATCGCCCTAACATGGGTCATATGACGTCATTCACAAGGTACACTCTGCTGTCCCTCACCAGGCTATCGCTCTAACATGGGTCATAGGACGTCATTCACAAGGTACACTCTGCTGTCCCTCAGCAGGCTATCGCTCTAACATGGGTCATATGACGTCATTCACAAGGTAAACTGTGCTGTCCCTCAGCAGGCTATCGCCCTAACATGGGTCATATGACGTCAGTCACAGGGCACACTCTGCTGTCCCTCCATAGGCTATCGCCGTTACATGGGTCATATGACGTCATTCACAAGGTACTCTGCTGTCCCTCACCAGGCTATCGCCCTAACATGGGTCATATGACATCATTCACAAGGTACACTCTGCTGTCCCTCACCAGGCTATCGCCCTAACATGGGTCATATGACGCCATTTACACGGTACACTCTGCTGTCCCTCACCAGGCTATCGCCCTAACATGGGTCATATGACGTCATTCACACGGTACACTCTGCTGTCCGTCAGCAGGCTATCGCCCTAACATGGGTCATATGACGTCATTCACACGGTACACTCTGCTGTCCCTCACCAGGCTATCGCCCTAACATGGGTCATATGACGCCATTCACACGGTACACTCTGCTGTCCCTCACCAGGCTATCGCCCTAACATGGTTCATATGACGTCATTCACACGGTACACTCTGCTGCCCCTCAGCAGGCTATCGCCCTAACATGGGTCATATGATGTCATTCACAAGGTACTCTGCTGTCCTCACCAGGCTGTCGCCGTATCATGGATCATATGACGTCATTCACACGGTACACTCTGCTGTCCCTCACCAGGCTATCGCCGTATCATGGGTCATATGATGTAATTCACACGGTACAATCTGCTGTCCCTCAGCAGCCTATCGCCCTAACATGGGTCATATGACGTCATTCACAAGGTACACTCTGCTGTCCCTCACCAGGCTATCGCCCTAACATGGGTCATATGACGTCAGTCACAGGGCACACTCTGCTGTCCCTCCATAGGCTATCGCCGTTACATGGGTCATATGACGTCATTCACAAGGTACACTCTGCCGTCCCTCACCAGGCTATCGCCGTAACATGGGTCATATGACGTCATTCACACGGTACACTCTGCTGTCCCTCACCAGGCTATCGCCGTATCATGGGTCATATGATGTAATTCACACGGTACACTCTGCTGTCCCTCAGCAGCCTATCGCCCTAACATGGGTCATATGACGTCATTCACAAGGTACACTCTGCTGTCCCTCACCAGGCTATCGCCGTAACATGGGTCATATGACGTCATTCACAAGGTACACTCTGCTGTCCCTCACCAGGCTATCGCCCTAACATGGGTCATATGACGTCAGTCTCAGGGTACACTCTGCTGTCCCTCAGCAGGCTATCGCTCTAACATGGGTCATATGACGTCATTCACACGGTACACTCTGCTGTCCCTCACCAGGCTACCGCCGTAACATGGGTCATATGACGTCATTCACAGGGTACACTCTGCTGTCCCTCAGCAGGCTATCGCCCTAACATGGGTCATATGACGTCATTCACAAGGTACACTCTGCTGTCCCTCAGCAGGCTATCACCCTAACATGGGTCATATAACGTCATTCACAAGGTACACTCTGCTGTCCCTCACCAGGCTATCGCCCTAACATGGGTCATATGACGTCATTCACAAGGTACACTCTGCTGTCCTTCAGCAGGCTATCGCCCTAACATGGGTCATATGACGTTTGTCTCAGGGTACACTCTGCTGTCCCTCAGCAGGCTATCGCCCTTACATGGGTCATATGATGTCATTCACAAGGTACTCTGCTGTCCTCACCAGGCTGTCGCCGTATCATGGGTCATATGACGTCATTCACACGGTACTCTCTGCTGTCCCTCACCAGGCTATCGCCGTATCATGGGTCATATGATGTAATTCACACGGTACACTCTGCTGTCCCTCAGCAGCCTATCGCCCTAACATGGGTCATATGATGTCATTCACAAGGTACACTCTGCTGTCCCTCATCAGGCTATCGCCCTAACATGGGTCATATGACGTCATTTACAAGGTACACTCTGCTGTCCCTCATCAGGCTATCGCCCTAACATGGGTCATATGACATCAGTCACAAGGTACACTCTGCTGTCCCTCATCAGGCTATCGCCGTAGCATGGGTCATATGACGTCATTCACAGGGTGCACTCTGCTGTCCCTCATCAGGCTATCGCCCTAACATGGGTCATATGACGCCATTCACACGGTACACTCTGCTGTCCCTCAGCAGGCTATCGCCCTAACATGGGTCATATGACGTCATTCACAAGGTACACTCTGCTGTCCCTCAGCAGGCTATCGCCGTAACATGGGTCATATGACGTCATTCACAAGGTACACTCTGCTGTCCCTCAGCAGGCTATCACCCTAACATGGGTCATATAACGTCATTCACAAGGTACACTCTGCGGTCCCTCACCAGGCTATCGCCCTAACATGGGTCATATGACGTCAGTCACAGGGTACACTCTGCTGTCCCTCAGCAGGCTATCGCCCTAACATGGGCCATATGACGTCATTCACAAGGTACACTCTGCTATCCCTCAGCAGGCTATCGCCCTAACATGGGTCATATGACGTCAGTCACAGGGTACACTCTGCTGTCCCTCAGCAGGCTATCGCCCTAACATGGGTCATATGACGTCATTCACAAGGTACACTCTGCTATCCCTCAGCAGGCTATCGCCCTAACATGGGCCATATGACGTCATTCACACGGTACACTCTGCTGTCCTTCAGCAGGCTATCGCCCTAACATGGGTCATATGACGTCATTTACACGGTACACTCTGCTGTCCCTCAGCAGGCTATCACCCTAACATGGGTCACAGGACATCATTCACACGGTACACTCTGCTGTCCCTCACCAGGCTATCGCCCTAACATGGGTCATATGACGTCATTCACAGGGTAAACTCTGCTATCCCTCAGCAGGCTATCGCCCTAACATGGGTCATATGACGTCATTCACAGGGTAAACTCTGCTATCCCTCAGCAGGCTATCGCCCTAACATGGGTCATATGACGTCATTCACAAGGTACACTCTGCAGTCCCTCAACAGGCTATCACCCTAACATTGGTCATATGACGTCATTCACACGGTACACTCTGCTGTCCCTCACCAGGCTATCGCCCTAACATGGGTCATATGACGTCATTCACAAGGTACACTCTGCTGTCCCTCATCAGGCTATCGCCCTAACATGGGTCATATGACGTCATTCACAAGGTACACTCTGCTGTCCCTCATCAGGCTATCACCCTAACATGGGTCATATGACGGCATTCACAAGGTACACTCTGCTGTCCCTCATCAGGCTATCGCCCTAACATGGGTCATATGACGTCATTCACAAGGTACACTCTGCTGTCCCTCATCAGGCTATCGCCCTAACATGGGTCATATGACGTCATTCACACGGTACACTCTGCTGTCCCTCACCAGGCTATCGCCCTAACATGGGCCATATGACATCATTCACAAGGTACACTCTGCTGTCCCTCCGCAGGCTATCGCCCTAACATGGGTCATATGACGTCATTCACAAGGTACACTCTGCTGTCCCTCACCAGGCTATCGCCATAACATGGGTCATATGACGTCATTCACACGGTACACTCTGCTGTCCCTCACCAGGCTATCGCCCTAACATGGGCCATATGACATCATTCACAAGGTACACTCTGCTGTCCCTCCGCAGGCTATCGCCCTAACATGGGCCATATGACATCATTCACAAGGTACACTCTGCTGTCCCTCCGCAGGCTATCGCCGTAACATGGGTCATATGACATCATTCACAAGGTACACTCTGCTGTCCTTCACCAGGCTACTGCCGTAACATGGGTCATATGACGTCATTCACAAGGTACACTCTGCTGTCCCTCATCAGGCTATCGCCCTAACATGGGTCATATGACGTCATTCACACGGTACACTCTGCTGTCCCTCACCAGGCTATCGCCCTAACATGGGCCATATGACATCATTCACAAGGTACACTCTGCTGTCCCTCCGCAGGCTATCGCCCTAACATGGGTCATATGACGTCATTCACAAGGTACACTCTGCTGTCCCTCACCAGGCTATCGCCATAACATGGGTCATATGACGTCATTCACACGGTACACTCTGCTGTCCCTCACCAGGCTATCGCCCTAACATGGGTCATATGACGTCATTCACAAGGTACACTCTGCTGTCCCTCAGCAGGCTATCGCCATAACATGGGTCATATGACATCATTCACAAGGTACACTCTGCTGTCCCTCACCAGGCTATCGCCCTAACATGGGCCATATGACATCATTCACAAGGTACACTCTGCTGTCCCTCCGCAGGCTATCGCCGTAACATGGGTCATATGGCGTCAGTCACAAGGTACACTCTGCTGTCCCTCCGCAGGCTATCGCCCTAACATGGGCCATATGACGTCAGTCACAGGGTACACCCTGCTGTCCCTCATCAGGCTATCACCCTAACATGGGTCATATGACGTCATTCACAAGGTACACTCTGCTGTCCCTCCGCAGGCTATCGCCGTAACATGGGTCATATGACATCATTCACAAGGTACACTCTGCTGTCCTTCAGCAGGCTATCGCCCTAACATGGGTCATATGACGTCATTCACACGGTACACTCTGCTGTCCTTCAGCAGGCTATCACCCTAACATGGGTCATATGACGTCATTCACAAGGTACACTCTGCTGTCCCTCAGCAGGCTATCGCCCTAACATGGGTCATATGACGTCAGTCACAAGGTACACTCTGCTGTCCCTCAGCAGGCTATCGCTTAACATGGGTCATATGACGTCTGTCACACGGTACACTCTGCTGTCCCTCATCAGGCTATCGCCCTAACATGGGTCATATGACGTCAGTCACAAGGTACACTCTGCTGTCCCTCCGCAGGCTATCGCCCTAACATGGGTCATATGACGTCAGTCACAAGGTACACTCTGCTGTCCCTCAGCAGGCTATCGCCCTAACATGGGTCATATGACGTCATTCACAAGGTACACTCTGCTGTCCCTCCGCAGGCTATGGCCCTAACATGGGTCATATGACGTCAGTCACAAGGTACACTCTGCTGTCCCTCCGCAGGCTATCGCCCTAACATGGGTCATATGACGTCAGTCACAAGGTACACTCTGCTGTCCCTCAGCAGGCTATCGCCCTAACATGGGTCATATGACGTCATTCACAAGGTACACTCTGCTGTCCCTCCGCAGGCTATCGCCCTAACATGGGTCATATGACGTCATTCACAAGGTACACTCTGCTGTCCCTCCGCAGGCTATCGCCCTAACATGGGTCATATGACGTCATTCACAAGGTACACTCTGCTGTCCCTCAGCAGGCTATCGCCCTAACATGGGTCATATGACGTCATTCACAAGGTACACTCTGCTGTCCTCAGCAGGCTATTGCCCTAACATGGGTCATATGACGTCATTCACAAGGTACACTCTGCTGTCCCTCCGCAGGCTATCACCCTAACATGGGTCATATAACGTCATTCACAAGGTACACTCTGCTGTCCTCAGCAGGCTATCGCCCTAACATGGGTCATATGACGTCATTCACAAGGTACAGTCTGCTGTCCCTCCGTGGGCTATCGCCCTAACATGGGTCATATGACGTCATTCACAAGGTACACTCTGCTGTCCTTCACCAGACTATCGCCGTAACATGGGTCATATGACGTCATTCACACGGTACACTCTGCTGTCCCTCCGTGGGCTATCGCCCTAACATGGGTCATATGATGTCATTCACAAGGTACACTCTGCTGTCCCTAAACGGTCATATATTTTTGCCGTAACACTACTAAGGGGGCACTGTCTGGTTGGTTGGGGACCCTATGGTGCAGCATGTCTTCCTCTTGATAGGAGCTTAGACTGCTGCTTTGTAGGTGGGTCTGAAATGACGGTATCCACCCAGCTGAGCTCTACAGGTGTTTGATGTGCTCTGATGAGGGTATTAGTGTATCTTGATGCCACCGGTTAGTTGTCTTCCTTGCCTTACATTATTAAGTGAAAATGCTGCCATGTTACCGCTGTAATGCCAGGCAAAGAAGACAACTAACCATCAGCGTAAGCCAGCAGAAATGGATCAAGACACAGCAGCGTCTCACCTTTGTCCCGGACAGCATTTGTATCATGCGTCCCACCCGCCTGCCAGCCTGACACCTCAGTCCCTGCCGCTGCTGTGAGGTCCGTCCCTGGCGGCGGCTGTGAGCTCTGTGTCGACCATCAGCGGCTCTGAGGTGCGTT
This sequence comes from Eleutherodactylus coqui, assembly GCA_035609135.1. NCBI lineage: Eukaryota > Metazoa > Chordata > Amphibia > Anura > Eleutherodactylidae > Eleutherodactylus > Eleutherodactylus coqui. The sequence continues at coordinate 528,632,020 of CM069405.1, read as the reverse complement.
GTTGCTGGCGGCTGTGAGCTCCGTGGCGGCCGGCCCCCACCACCCTAGCTGACAGCGGATAATGAAATAACCTTTCGGCTGTCCTAACGCTGTACGTTCCGTGTGGCCTCCGTGCTGCCCTGGTGCCGCAACACTTATGCACTTGGAGCTGTAGCTTCGCCCCTGGCGGCCACTCTATGCCTTTTTTCTAGCTCTCTTTAGTGTCCTTCCAGGACCTCGTGCCCAAGAAGGTGCGCAGCCAATCAGCTACAGGGGGCGTTACCCCCGTCAGTCTTGACTCCACCAGCTATTGTTGGTGGCATCAAGATACAATAATACCTCTGATGAGAAGGTGTAACTACATTACTGCAGTTTCTATATTTCTGTATAAAGTGTTGCATGTGACTTCCCGTTGGCTGCAAAGTTCAGCTGGAAGTTCTGGGGAATTTGGGAGCTGCAAGCTCAAGAGAAATTCCTGTCATACGCAGCCTTAAAAGAGACCGCATTGCTGGGAGAGAAAGCCACCAAAGTACACATCGTCCTGCAGCTCTGCGAATCGGGGTACCCCCAACAGATGTCCAGAGACTACCGGTAGTTACCTATATTACAGTACCGAACACATTGGAGAAATGTAAGTGAGGCGGGTCCTTGGAGAAAGGCCCAACATGTGCACAGAGGTGCCTTAAAAGAGCCAACACCAGAGGAACACATATCCATCCGCCTGTTGTGGATAAGTTATTGGACACTTGTGTTACTTACCGAGGACTCCCACCCACTGGCGTTTTTTTCTCCACTGCGATGCAAAACTAAAGTTAAAGTCTCGCATCGCAGTGCAAGAAAAAAAATCGGCATGACGCCGGGATATCAGCATCACGCCGACATATCGCCAGTCTTTTCAACGGGGCCAGCGGCAGCAGTGCTAGCCCCATTGAAAAGAGATGGAGAATGCCACGGACTTCTGCCACAGCTGTCACAGCTGTGGCAGAAGTCCGTGGCATTCTAGCCCATTGCTTTCAATGGGATCGGCACTGCTGCCGATCCCATTGAAAGCACTGCTATCTGCCAAGCCCCGTGGAATGATTATCGGGGGAGGGCTTGAAATATAAGACCTTGCCCAATAATCTGCCAAAAGTGTGTAAAAAAATTAAAAAAATTATTACTAGCCTCTGCTGCGCTCAGCTGCGTCCTCCTGCTGGCTCCCCGGCACTGCTATTAAGCTCTTTCAGCAGTCAGGGATTTAAAAATCCCCGCCTCCTGAAAGGGCTGTGCAGATTGGCTGAGGGCTCAGCCAATAGCAGCTACTGCTTAGCTATTGGCTGAGCGCTCAGCCAATCACACATAGCCCTTAGCTGGGGTGAAACGTTGAGTGGTTCTATCACATGTTCTAAAGTGAAATGTGCTGCTGATCTCTATGATGTATAACAGATTACCATCCCCCACGCACAATAGAGTTAAGCCAATTCATGAAGTCAGTTAGGTTGGCTTACATCTCTGACTAACCGTATATTGCTTATCTATTACAGGAAGCTTCTATGGCAACTTCATCTCCAGGTTGGGTTATAATAAATATATATGTTTCTGTAAGCCTGGTGTCCTCATACCAATCCCTATGCCACCTACCCCAACCAATCCACTCCCCGCACTGCTGTCCTCTCCATGCCAATCCCAGTACCGCCTGCCCTTACTATACCCTCACCCCATTGGTGTTCGTATCACATCGATTCCTCTGTCGCATGCCCCCATCACTACACGCCTCCCCACTGGTGTCTGAATTGAACTGTGTCAGGGTTCGAACTCAAGGGCTCCTGTTCTTCAAGTGGCTCCAAGCCTGTAACCTTAATGTGCTTCAAGCCTCTAGTCAAGCTAGTCACCTCTGGCTTGCCCTGACTGTGCTACCTGCCCTGTACTGGTCGCAATAAGAGGCTCCAAACCTGAACCAGAATCGTGACAGACCTATTCCTCTGCTACTTGCCCCTACTATTACTTGGCCACCACTGGTGTCTGTATTGTACAAATCCTATGCTGCCTGCTAATACACAACAGGGCCCCCACTAGCGCCCGCATCACGTTTCCTGTCCACAGCACCGCGATACCCTGCATTGTATCCCTAAACCAGAGCATCACACCACACTACATTGTATCCCTCATCCACAGCACCGCCCCGCCCTACATTGTATACCTAATCTACTGCACCGCCCCGCCCTACATTGTATCCCTCATCCACAGCACCGCCCTACATTGTATCTCTCATCCACAGCACCGCCCCGCCCTACATTGTATCCCTCATCCACAGCACCGCCCTACATTGTATACCTAATCTACTGCACTGCGCCGTGCTACATTGTATCCCTCATCCACAGCACTGTGTCACCCTACATTGTATCCCTCATCCACACCGCAGTATCCTACATTGTATCCCTCATCCACAGCACCGCCCCGCCCTACATTGTATCCCTCATCCACAGCACCGCCCTGCCCTACATTGTATACCTAATCTACTGCACCGCGCACCGTACATTGTATCCCTCATCCGCAGCGCAGTGCAGACCTACATTGTATCCCTCATCCATAAAGACCTCCACAGCACAGTACCACCTTAAATTATATCCCTCATCCACCACACCGCACAGCCCTACATTGTATCCCTCATCCACAGCACTGTGCCACTCTACATTGTATCCCTCATCCACAGCACAGTACCACCTTAAATTATATCCCTCATCCACCACACCGCACAGCCCTACATTGTATCCCTCATCCACAGCACTGTGCCGCTCTACATTGTATCCCTCATCCACAGCACTGCACCGCCCTACATTGTATCCCTCATCCACAGCACCGCACCGCTCTACATTGTATCCCTCATCCACAGCACCGCACCGCCCTACATTGTATCCCTCATCCACAGCACCGCGCCACCCTACATTGTATCCCTCATCCACAGCACCGCGCCACCCTACATTGTATCCCTCATCCACAGCACCACACCGCCCTACATTGTATCCCTCATCCACAGCACCGCACCACCCTACATTGTATCCCTCATCCGCAGCGCAGTGCAGACCTACATTGTATCCCTCATCCACCACACCGCACCGCCCTACATTGTATCCCTCATCCACAGCACTGTGCCACTCTACATTGTATCCCTCATCCGCAGCGCAGTGCAGACCTACATTGTATCCCTCATCCACCACACCGCACCGACCTACATTGTATCCCTCATCCACAGCACCGCACAGCCCTACATTGTATCCCTCATCCACAGCACCGCACAGCCCTACATTGTATCCCGCATCCACAGCCCCGCCCTACATTGTATCCCTCATCCACAGCACCGCACAGCCCTACATTGTATCCCTCATCCACAGCACCGCACAGCCCTACATTGTATCCCTCATCCACAGCATCGCGCTACCCTACATTGTATCCCTCAGCCAGAGCACCGACCCACCTTTCATTGTATCCCTCATCCATAGCACTGCGCTGAACTATATTGGGTCTTAAATCCACCCTGCATTACCTCCCTCATCCACAACACCATAGCAACCTACATTGTATCCCTCATACACTTCGCAGTGCCACCTTGCATTGTATCCATCATTAAAGCCTTCCCCAGCACCGCGCCGCCCTACATTCTATCCATTGACCACAGCACCGTGACGCCCTACATAGTATCCCTCATCCACCGCACCGCCTTACATTGTATTCCTCAACCCCAGCACTGTGCTGCCCTACATTGTATCCCTCATTCACAGCACCATATCACCCTACATTACCTCTTATCCACAGCACCGTGCCAACCTACATTGTATACCTCATACACAGCACCATGCCAACCTACATTGTATCTCTCATGCACAGCACCGCGCCGCCCTACATTGTATCCCTCATTCACAGCACCAAACCACCCTACATTACCTCCCTTATCCACAGCACCGTGCCAACCTACATTGTATCCCTCATCCCCAGCACCGTGCCAACCTACATTGTATCCCTCATCCCCAGCACCGTGCCAACCTACATTGTATCTCTCATGCACAGCACCGCGCCGCCCTACATTGTATCCCTCATTCACAGCACCAAACCACCCTACATTACCTCCCTTATCCACAGCACCGTGCCAACCTACATTGTATCCCTCATCCCCAGCACCGTGCCAACCTACATTGTATCCCTCATCCCCAGCACCGTGCCAACCTACATTGTATCTCTCATGCACAGCACCGCGCCGCCCTACATTGTATCCCTCATTCACAGCACCACACCACCCTACATTACCTCCCTTATCCACAGCACCGTGCCAACCTACATTGTATCCCTCATCCATAGCACCATGCCAACCTACATTGTATCCCTCATCTACAGTACCGTGCCTACATACATTGTATCCCTCATACACAGCACCGTGCCAACCAACATTGTATCCCTCATCCACAGCACCACACCACCCTACATTACCTCCCTTATCCACAGCACCGTGCCAACCTACATTGTATCCCTCATCCACAGCACCGTGCTAACCTACATTGTATCCCTCATCCATAGCACCATGCCAACCTACATTGTATCCCTCATCTACAGTACCGTGCCTACCTACATTGTATCCCTCATACACAGCACCGTGCTAACCTTCATTGTATCCCTCATCCATAGCACCGTGCCAACCTACATTGTATCCCTCATCCATAGCACCATGCCAATCTACATTGTATCCCTCATCCACAGGACCACCTCCCCTTATATTGTATCCCTCATCCACAGCACCGCGCTGCCCTACATTGTATCCCTCATCCACAGCACCGACCTACATTGTATCCCTCATCCACAGCACTGCGCTGAACTACATTGTGTCCAAAATCCACAGCACCGCACCGCCCTACATTCCATCCCTCATCCACAGCACCGCACCGCCCTACATTACATCCCTCATCCACAGCACCGCACCGCCCTACATTACATCCCTCATCCACAGCACCGCGCCACCCTACATTGTATCCCTCAAACACAGCGCAGCGCCACCCAGTATTGTATCTTTTCATCATTAAAGCCCTCCCCAACACTGCACCACCCTACATTCTATCGTTTGACCAAAGCACCACCCCGCCCTACATTGTATCCCTCATCCACAGCACTGTGCCGAAATAATAATAATCTTTATTTGTATAGCGCCAACATATCCCGCAGCGCTTACATAGACAGGGGATACAGAAAGACAAAATACAAACATTACAGAACCGCGGTTACATAGTAATCAGCTGATGGAGACAATAGGGGTGCGGGTCCTGCTCCAACGAGCTTACACACTACAGGTAATGGGGTGATACAGAGGGTAAAGGGGCTGGAGATGTGCACAGTATGGGGGGGTGGAGATGTGCATGGTATGGGGGGTGGAGAGTGAGTGATGCTATACACATAGACAATGGTCAGACATTTAGCCGTGTGACAGCAGAAACGGTGTGACTGCAGGAGCGGTTTATGATGGCTAGCAGGGATTGCAGTCAGTAGGTCAGGGAGCATGTTATCAGGCGGAGTAAAAAAGGGGTTTGGTTTAGGGAATGCGGTATGCCTCCCTGAAGAGGTGTGTTTTTAGGGCACGCCTGAAGTTCTGCGAGTCCTGGATTGCTCGGGTAGCCTTTGGTAGTGCGTTCCAGAGGACCGGTGCTGCTCTGGAGAAGTCTTGGAGGCGGGAATGAGAAGTTCGAATGAAAGGCGCGCTCAGTCTGGTTTCATTAGCAGAGCGGAGAGCCCGGGCTGGGTGATGGATTGAGATGAGGGAGGCAATGTAGGGTGGCGCTGCACTGTGGATGAGGGATACAATATAGGGGGGCGCTGCGCTGTGGATGAGGGATACAATATAGGGGGGCGCTGCGCTGGGGATGAGGGATACAATATAGGGGGGTGCTGCGCTGTGGATGAGGGATACAATATAGGGGGGCGCTGCACTGTGGATATGGGATACAATATAGGGGGGCGCTGCGCTGTGGATGAGGGATACAATGTAGGGGGCGCTGCACTGTGGAGGGCTTTGTGGATGAAGGTAGTGAGTTTGAATTGAATTCTGTATTTAACGGGCAGCCAGTGCAGTGACCGGCACAGGGCAGAGGCATCTGAGTAGCAGCTGGACAGGAAGATGAGCCTGGCTGCCGCATTCATGATGGATTGGAGGGGGTAGAGTCTGGTGCGGGGGGCTGATCAGCAACTAGTTGCAGTAATCGAGCCGAGAGTGGATGAGGGCGACAGTGAGCGTTTTTAACGTGTCCACGGTGAGAGAAGAGCGGATTCTTGCGATGTTCTTGAGGTGCAGCTGACATGTTCGGGCCAGAGATTGGATGTAGGGGGCAAAAGAGAGATCAGAGTCAAATATGACCCCAAGGCAGCGGGCGTGTTGTCTAGGAGTTATGGTGCCACACACTGAGATGGAGATGTCAGGAGGAGGTCGGTTAGTGGAGGGTGGAAATACCAGTAAGTCAGTTTTAGAGAGGTTTAGTTTTAGGTAGAGAGCGGACATAGTGTTAGAGACAGCGGACAGACAGTCGGTGATGTTTTGGAGGAAGGGTGCAGAGATGTCACGGGCAGAGGTGTATAGCTGGGTGTCGTCAGCAAACAGGTGGTATTGGAGGCCAAAACTCCTGATGGTTTGTCCAATAGGGGCTGTGTAGATAGAGAAAAGAAGGGGGCCAAGGACCAAGCCCTGGGGGACCCCAACAGCAAGGGGAAGAGGAGGGGAGGCAGAGCCAGCAAAGGAGACACTGAAATACATTGTATCCCTCATCCACAGCACCACATCACCGTACATTACCTCCCTTATCCACAGCACCGTGTCTACCTACATTGTATCCCTCATGCACAGCACCATGCCAACCTGCATTGTATCCCTCATCCACAGTACCGTGCCAACCTACATTGTATCCCTCATCCACAGCACCGAGCCACCCTACATTGTATCCCTCATCCACAGTACCGCACCGACCTACATTGTATCCCTCATCCACAGCACCGTGCCACCCTACATTGTATCCCTCATCCACAGCACCGCCCTGCCCTACATTGTATTCCTCATCCACAGCGCCACACCGACCTACATTGTATCCCTCATCCACAGCACCGTGCCACCCTACATTGTATCCCTCATCCACCACACCGCACCGACCTACATTGTATCCCTCATCCACCGCACAGCCTCCACTTACATTGTATCCCTCAACAAAAGCACCCTGCCGCTCTACATTGTATCCCTTATCCACAGCACCGCATTGCCCTACATTGTATCCCTCATCCACAGCACCGCACCGCCCTACATTTTACCTGTCGTCCACAGCATCGCACCACCTTACATTACCTCCCTCATCCACAGTAACATGCCAACCTACTTTGTATCCCTCATCCACAGCACTGTGCCACCCTACATTGTATCCCTCATCCGCAGCACTGTGCCACCTTACATTGTATCCCTTATCCACAGCACCGCGCCGCCCTACATTGTATCCCTCATCCACAGCACTGTGCCACCCTACATTGTATCCCTCATCCGCAGCACTGTGCCACCTTACATTGTATCCCTTATCCACAGCATTGTGCCACCCTACATTGTATCCCTCATCCGCAGCACTGTGCCACCTTACATTGTATCCCTTATCCACAGCAACGCACCACCCTACATTGTATCCATCATCCACAGCACTGCACCAAATTACATTGTGTTCAAAATCCACAGCACCGCACTGCCCTACATTGTATCCCTCAGCCACAGCACTGCGCCGCCCTACATTATATCCCTCAGCCACAGCACCGCACTGCCCTACATTGTATCCCTCATCCACAGCGCCGCACCGACCTACATTGTATCCCTCATCCACAGCACCGTGCCACCCTACATTGTATCCCTCATCCACCACACCGCACCGACCTACATTGTATCCCTCATCCACAGCACAGCCTCCACTTACATTGTATCCCTCAACAAAAGCACCCTGCCGCTCTACATTGTATCCCTTATCCACAGCACCGCATTGCCCTACATTGTATCTCTCATCCACAGCACCGCACCGCCCTACATTTTACCTGTCGTCCACAGCATCGCACCACCTTACATTACCTCCCTCATCCACAGTAACATGCCAACCTACTTTGTATCCCTCATCCACAGCACTGTGCCAACCTACATTGTATCCCTCATCCGCAGCACTGTGCCACCTTACATTGTATCCCTTATCCACAGCACCGCGCCGCCCTACATTGTATCCCTCATCCACAGCACTGTGCCACCCTACATTGTATCCCTCATCCGCAGCACTGTGCCACCTTACATTGTATCCCTTATCCACAGCATTGTGCCACCCTACATTGTATCCCTCATCCGCAGCACTGTGCCACCTTACATTGTATCCCTTATCCACAGCAACGCACCACCCTACATTGTATCCATCATCCACAGCACTGCACCAAATTACATTGTGTTCAAAATCCACAGCACCGCACTGCCCTACATTGTATCCCTCAGCCACAGCACTGCGCCGCCCTACATTATATCCCTCAGCCACAGCACTGCGCCGCCCTACATTGTATCCCTCAAACACAGCGCAGCGCCGCCCTGCATTGTATCTCTCATCATTAAAGCCCTCCCCAACACTGCGCCACCCTACATTCTATCGTTTGACCACAACAACGCGCCACCCTACATTGTATCCCTCATCCACAGCACCGCAGCATCCTATATTACGTCCCTCATCCACAGCACCGTACCAATCATTGCATCCCTCATCCATAAAGCCCATCATAGCACCATGCCACCTTACATTGTAACCATCATCCACAGCACTGCACCACCCTACAATGTATCCCTCAAACACAGCGCAGCGCCGCCCTGCATTGTATCCCTCATCCACAGCACCGCAGCATCCTATATTACGTCCCTCATCCACAGCACCGTACCAATCATTGCATCCCTCATCCATAAAGCCCATCATAGCACCATGCCACCTTACATTGTAACCATCATCCACAGCACTGCACCACCCTACAATGTATCCCTCATCCACAGCGCAGCGCCGCCCTGCATTGTATCCCTCATCCACAGCACTGCACCACCCTACATTGTATCCCTCACCCACAGCACCGCAGCATCCTATATTACGTCCCTCATCCACAACACCGTACCAATCATTGTATCCCTCATCCATAAAGCCCATCACAGCACCATGCCACCTTACATTGTAACCATCATCAACAGCACTGCACCACCCTACAATGTATCCCTCAAACACAGCGCAGCGCCGCCCTCCATTGTTTCTCTCATCATCAAAGCCCTCCCCAACACTGCGCCACCCTACATTGTATCCTTCCTTCACAACACCGCAGCATCCTCTATTACGTCCCTCACCCACAGCACCGTGCCACCATACATTGTATCCATCATCCACAGCCCTGCAGAATCCTACATTACGTCCCTCATCCACAGCACCGTACCAATCATTTTAGCCCTCATCCATAAAGCCCATCACAGCACCATGCCTCCTTACATTGTATCCCTCATCCACAACACTGCACCGCCTTACATTATATCGCTCATTCACAGGACAGCACCGCCCTACTTTGTATACCTCAAACACAGCGCAGCGCCGCCCTGCATTGTATCTCATCATTAATGCCCTCCCCAAAACTGCGCCACCCTACATTCTATCCTTTGACCACAGCACCGCACCACCCTACATTACCTCCCTCATCCACACCAAGATGCCAACCTACTTTGTATCCCTCATCCACAGCACTGTGCCAGCCTACATTGTATCCCTCATCCACAGCACCGCACCACCCTATATTACCTCCCTCATCCACACCAAGATGCCAACCTACTTTGTATCCCTCGTCCACAGCACTGTGCCAGCCTACATTGTATCCCTCATCCACAGCACCGCGCCACCCTACATTGTATCCCTCATCCACAGCACCGCCCTACATTGTATCCCTCATCCACAGCACCGCACCACCCTACATTACCTCCCTCATCCACACCAAGATGCCAGCCTACATTGTATAACTCATCCACCACAGCACTGCGCCGCCGTACATTGTATCCCTAAGCCACAGCACCGCGTTGCTCTACATTGTATCCCTCAGCCCCAGCACCGCCTTACATTGTATCCATCATCCACAGCACTGCGCCGAACTACATTGTGTCCAAAATCCACAGCACCGCACTTCCCTACATTGTATCCCTCAAACACAGCGCAGCACCACCAGGTATTGTATCTCTCATCATTAAAGCCCTCCGCAACTCTGCGCCACCCTATATCTATCCTTTGACCACAGCACTGTGACGCCCTACATTGTATCCCTCATCCACAGCACCGTGACGCCCTACATTGTATCCCTCATCCACAGCACTGTGCTGCTCTACATTGTATCCCTCATCCACAGCACTGTGCTGAAATACATTGTATCCCTCATCCACAGCACCACACCACCCTACATTACCCCCCTTATTCACAGCACTGTGCCAACCTACATTGTATCACTCATGCACAGCACCACATCACCCTACATTACCCCCCTTATTCACAGCACCGTGCCAACCTACATTGTATCCCTCATCCCCAGCACCGTGCCAACCTACATTGTATCCCTCATGCACAGCACTGTGCCAACCTACATTGTATCCCTCATGCACAGCACCGTGCCAACCTACATTGTATCCGTCATCCACAGGACTGCTTCCCCTTACATTGTGTCCCTCAACAAAAGCACCCTACCGCTCTACATTGTATCCCTTATCCACAGCACCGCGCCACCCTACATTGTATCTCTAACCCACAGCACAATGACGCCCTATATCATTTACCTCATCCACAGCACTGCAGCGCCTTACATTGCGTTCCTCAACTACAGCACCGCGCCACCCTACATTGTATCTCTCATCCACAGCACCGCACCGCCCTACATTGTATCCCTCATCCACAGCACCGCACCGCTCTACATTGTATCCCTCATCCACAGCACCGCGCCGCCCCACATTGTATCCGATATCCACAGCACAGCACTGACCTACATTGTATCTCTCATCCACAGCACCGCGCCGTCCTGCATTTTAACTGTCTATAGCACCGCACCACCCCACATTACCTCCCTCATCCACTGCAACATGCCAACCTACTTTGTATTCCTCATCCACAGCACTGTACCACCTTACATTGTATCCCTTATCCATAGCATTGCACCGCCCTACATTGTATCCCTCAGCCACAGCACCGCGCCACCCTACATTGTATCCCTCATCCGCAGCACCGCCTTACATTGTATCCCTCATCCACAGCACCGCGCTGAACTACATTGTATCCAAAATCCACAGCACCGCACTTCCCTACATTGTATCCCTCAAACACAGCGCAGCGCCGCCCTGTATTGTATCTCTCATCATTAAAGCCCTCCCCAACACTGCGCCACCCTAGATTCTATCCTTTGACCACAACAATGCGCCATCCTACATTGTATCCCTCATCCATAGCAATACGGCGAACTACATTATATTCCTCCTCCTCAGCGTCGCGCTACCCTATATTTTATCTCTCCTCCACAACACTGCAGCATGCTACATTACATCCCTCACCCACAGCACCGTGCCACCCTACAATGTATCCCTCATCCACAGCACCGCAGCATCCTATATTATGTCCCTCATCCACAGCACCGTGCAAATCATTGCATCCCTCATCCATAAAAGCCCATCACAGCACCATGCCGCCTTACATTGTATCCCTCATCCACAGCACTGCACCACTCTACATTGTTTCCCTCATCCATAAAAGCCCATCATAGCACCACGCCACCCTACATTGTATTCATCACCCACAGCACTGCACCGCCTTACATTGTATCCCTCAAACACAGTGCAGCGCCGCTCTGCATTGCATCTCTCATCATTAAAGCCCTCCCCAACACTGCGCCACCCTACATTCTATCCTTTGACCACAGCACCGCGCAGCCCTACATTGAATCCCTCATCCACAGCACTGCACCGCCTTACATTGCATTCCTCATCCACAGCACTGCACCGCCTTACATTGCATTCCTCATCCACAGCACTGCACCGCCTTACATTGCATTCCTCATCCACAGCACCGCGCCACCCTACATTGTATCCCTCATCCACAGCACCGCACCACCCTACATTGTATCCCTCATCCACAGCACAGCACCGCCCTACATTGCATTCCTCATCCACAGCACCGCGCCACCCTACATTGTATCCCTCATCCACAGCACCGCACCACCCTACATTGTATCCCTCATCCACAGCACAGCACCACCCTACATTGTATCCCTCATCCACAGCACACACCACCCTACATTGTATCCCTTATCCACAGCACTGCACCGCCTTACATTGTATCCTTCATCCACAGCACTGCACCACTCTACATTGTTTCCCTCATCCATAAAAGCCCATCATAGCACCATGCCACCCTACATTGTATTCATCACCCACAGCACTGCACCGCCTTACATTGTATCCCTCAAACACAGTGCAGCGCCGCTCTGCATTGCATCTCTCATCATTAAAGCCCTCCCCAACACTGCGCCACCCTACATTCTATCCTTTGACCACAGCACCGCGCAGCCCTACATTGTATCCCTCATCCACAGCACTGCACCGCCTTAGATTGCATTCCTCATCCACAGCACTGCACCGCCTTACATTGCATTCCTCATCCACAGCACTGCACCGCCTTACATTGCATTCCTCATCCACAGCACCGCGCCACCCTACATTGTATCTCTCATCCACAGCACCGCCCTACATTGTATCCCTCATTCACAGCATAGCACCGCCCTACATTGTATCCCTCATCCACAGCACAGCACCGCCCTACATTGTATCCCTCATCCACAGCACTGCACCACCCTACATTGTATCCCTCATCCACAGCACCGCGCCACCCTACATTGTATCCCTCATCGACTGCACTGCACCGCCTTACATTGCATTCCTCATCCACAGCACCGCGCCACCCTACATTGTATCCCTCATCCACAGCACCGCCCTGTATTGTATCTCATCATTAAAGCACTCCCTAGCACTGTGCCACCCTACATTCTATCCTTTGACCACAGCACCATGACGCCCTACATTTTATCCGTCGTCCACAGCACCGCACCACCCTACATTACCACCCTCATCCACACCAACATGCCAACCCACTTTTTATCCCTCATCCACAGCACTGTGCCACCCTACATTGTATCCCTTATCCATAGCATTGCGCTGCCCTAAATTGTATCCCTCAGCCACAGCACCATGTCGCTCTACATTGTATCCCACAGCCGCAGCACCGCGTTGCTCTACATTGTATCCCTCATCCACAGCATTGTGCCTCCCTACATTGTATCCCTCAGCCGCAGCACCACCTTACATTATATCCATCATCCACAGCACTGTGCCGAACTACATTATATCCATCATCCACAGCACTGCGCCGAACTACATTGTGTCCAAAATCCACAGCACCGCACTTCCCTACATTGTATCCCTCAAACACAGCACAGCGCCGCCCTGTATTGTATCTCTCATCCACAGCACCATGACGCCCTACATTGTATCCCTTATCCACAGCACTGCACCGCCTTACATTGTATTTCTCAAGCACAGCACTGTGCCGAAATACATTGTATCCCTAATCCACAGCACAACACCACTCTACATTACCTCCCTTATGCACAGCACCGTGCCATCCTACATTGTATCCGTCATGCACAGTACCGTGCCAACCTACATTGTATCCCTCATCCACAGCACCGTGCCAACCTACATTGTATCCCTCATCCACAGCACCACACCACCCTACATTACCTCCCTTATCCACAGCACCGTGCCATCCTACATTGTATCCGTCACGCACAGTACCGTGCCAACCTACATTGTATCCCTCATCCACAGCACCGTGCCAACCTACATTGTATCCCTCATCCACAGGATCGCTTCCCCTTACATTGTATCCCTTATCCACAGCACCGCACTGCCCTACATTGTATTCCTCATCCACAGCACCATGACGCCCTACATTGTATCCCTTATCCACAGCACTGCACCGCCTTACATTGTATTTCTCAAGCACAGGACTGTGCTGAAATACATTGTATCCCTAATCCACAGCACAACACCACTCTACATTACCTCCCTTATCCACAGCACCGTGCCATCCTACATTGTATCCGTCATGCACAGTACCGTGCCAACCTACATTGTATCCCTCATCCACAGCACCGTGCCAACCTACATTGTATCCCTCATCCACAGCACCACACCACCCTACATTACCTCCCTTATCCACAGCACCGTGCCATCCTACATTGTATCCGTCACGCACAGTACCGTGCCAACCTACATTGTATCCCTCATCCACAGCACCGTGCCAACCTACATTGTATCCCTCATCCACAGGATCGCTTCCCCTTACATTGTATCCCTCATCCACAGCACCGCACCACCCTACATTGTATCCCTCATCCACAGCACTGCACCCCCTACATTGTATCCCTCATCCACAACAACGCCCTACATTGTATCCCTCATCCACAGCACCACACCACTCTACATTACCTCCCTTATCCACAGCACCGTTGCATCCTACATTGTATCCGTCATGCACAGTACCGTGCCAACCTACATTGTATCCCTCATCCACAGCACCGTGCCAACCTACATTGTATCCCTCATCCACAGGATCGCTTCCGCTTACATTGTATCCCTTATCCACAGCACCGCATTGCCCTACATTGTATCCCTCATCCACAGCACTGCACCACCCTACATTGTATCCCTCATCCACAGCACCGCGCCACCCTACATTGTATCTCTCATCCACAGCACCGCACTGCCCAACATTGTATCCCTCATCCACAGCACCGTGCCGCCCTACATTGTATCTCTCATCCACAGCACCGCGCCGTCCTACATTGTATCCCTCATCCACAGTGCCATGCCACTCTACATTGTATCTCTCATCCACAGCACTGTGCCGCCCTACAATGTATCCCTCATCCACAGCGCCATTGTGCTCTACATTGTATCCCTTATCCACAGCGCCGCATTCCCCTACATTGTATCCCTCATCCACAGCACCGCGCCACCCTACATTGTATCTCTCATCCACAGCACCGCGCCGCCCTACATTGTATCCCTCATCCATAGCACCGCGCCACCCTACATTGTATCTCTCATCCACAGCACCATGATGCCCTAAATCGTATCCCTCATCCACAGCACTGCACCGCCTTACATTGTATTCCTCAACTACAGCACCGCGCCACCCTACATTACCTCCCTTATCCACAGCACCATGCCAACTTTCATTGTATCCCTCATCCACAGCATCGCTTCCCCTTACATTGTTTCCATTAACTAAAGCACCCTGCCGCTCTACATTATATACCTTATCCACAGCACGGCATTGCATTACATTTTATCCCTCACCCACAGCACTGCACCACCTTACATTGTATTCATCAACCACAGCACTGTGCCGAAATACATTGTATCCCTCATCCACAGCACCACACCACCCTACATTACCTACCTTATCCACAGCACCGTGCCAACCTACATTGTATCCCTTATCCACAGCACCGTGCCAACCTACATTGTATCCCTCATCCACAGCACCGTGTCACTCTACATTGTATCCCTCATCCACAGCACCGTGCCAACCTACATTGTATCCCTCATCCACAGCACCGTGCCAACCTACATTGTATCCCTCATCCACAGCATCATGCCAACCTACATTGTATCCGTCATCCACAGCACCACTTCCCCTTACATTGTATCCTTCAACCAAAGCACCGCGCCGCCCTACATTGTATTCCTAATCCACAGCACCGTGCCGCCCTACATTGTATCTCTCATCCACAGCACCGTGCCACCCTACATTTTATCTGTTGTCCACAGCACCGCACCACCTTACATTACCTCCCTCATCCACAGCAACGTGCCACCCTACATTGAATCCCTCATCCACAGCACTGCCCCACCCTACATTGTATCCCTCAAACACAGCGCAGCGCCGCCCTGCATTGTATCTCTCATCATTAAAGCCCTCCCCAACACTGCACCACCCTACATTCTGCACCGCTTCCCCTTACATTGTATCCCTCAACAAAAGCACCCTGCTGCCCTACATTGCATCCCTCATCCACAGCACCGCATTCCCCTACATCGTATCCCTCATCCACAGCACTGCACCGCCTTACTTTGTATTTCTCAAGCACAGCACTGTGCCGAAATACATTGTATCCCTCATCCACAGCACCACACCACCCTACATTACCTCCCTTATCCACAGCACCATGCAAACCTACATTGTATCCCTCATCCACAGCACCGCGCCACCCTACATTGTATCCCTCATCCACAGCACCGCCCTACATTGTATCCCTCATCCACAGCACCGCCCTACATTGTATCCCTCATCCACAGCATCATGCCAACCTACATTGTATCCGTCATCCACAGCACCACTTCCCCTTACATTGTATCCTTCAACCAAAGCACCGCGCCGCCCTACATTGTATTCCTAATCCACAGCACCGTGCCGCCCTACATTGTATCTCTCATCCACAGCACCGTGCCACCCTACATTTTATCTGTTGTCCACAGCACCGCACCACCTTACATTACCTCCCTCATCCACAGCAACGTGCCACCCTACATTGAATCCCTCATCCACAGCACTGCCCCACCCTACATTGTATCCCTCAAACACAGCGCAGCGCCGCCCTGCATTGTATCTCTCATCATTAAAGCCCTCCCCAACACTGCACCACCCTACATTCTGCACCGCTTCCCCTTACATTGTATCCCTCAACAAAAGCACCCTGCTGCCCTACATTGCATCCCTCATCCACAGCACCGCATTCCCCTACATCGTATCCCTCATCCACAGCACTGCACCGCCTTACTTTGTATTTCTCAAGCACAGCACTGTGCCGAAATACATTGTATCCCTCATCCACAGCACCACACCACCCTACATTACCTCCCTTATCCACAGCACCATGCAAACCTACATTGTATCCCTCATCCACAGCACCGCGCCACCCTACATTTTATCTGTCGTCCAGAGCACCGCGCCACCCTTCATTACCTCCGTCATCCACAGCAACATGCCAACCTACTATGTATGTTTCCCTTATCCATGGCATTGCACCGCCTTACATTCTATCCCTCAGCCACAACACCGCGCCGCTCTACATTGTATCCATCATCCACAGCACTGCACCGAACTACATTGTGTCCAAAATCCACAGCACCGCACTACCCTGCATTGTATCCCTCATGCACAGCACCGCGCCACCCTACATTGTATCTCTCATCCACAGCACCATGACCCCCTACATCATTTACCTCATCCACAGCACTGCACCACCTTACATTGTATTCCTCAACTACAGCACCGCGCCACCCTACATTACCTCTCTTATCCACAGCACCGTGCCAACCTACATTGTATCCCTCATCCATAGCACCGTGCCAACCTTCATTGTATCCCTCATCCACAGCACTGCGCCGCCCTGCATTTTATCTGCTGTCCACAGCACCGCACCATCCCACATTACCTCCCTCATCCACAGCAACATGCCAACCTACTTTGTATCTCTCATCCACAGCACTGTGCCACCTTACATTGAATCCCTTATCCATAGCATTGCGTCGCCCTACATTGTATCCCTCAGCCACAGCATTGTACTGCCCTACCTTGTATCCATCATCCGCAGCACCTCCTTACATTGTATCCATCATCCACAGCACTGCGCCGAACTATATTGTGTCCTAAATCCACAGCACCGCACTTCCCTACATTGTATCCCTCAAACACAGCACAGCACCACCAGGTATTGTATCTCCCATAATAAAGCCCTCCCCAACACTGCGCCACCCTACATTCTATTGTTTGACCACAGCACTGCTCCGCCCTACATTGTAATCCTCCCCCACAACACCGCAGCATCCTACATTACGTCCCTCACCCCCAGCACCATGCCACCCTACATTGTATCCCTCATCCACAGCACCGCAGCATCCTATATTACGTCCCTCATCCACAGCACCTTACCAATCATTGCATCCCTCATCCATAAAAGCCCATCACAGCACCATGCCGCCTTACATTGTATCCCTCATCCACAGCACAGCGCCGCCTTACATTGTATCCCTCATCCACAGCACCATGCCGCCCTACATTGTATCCCTCATCCACAGCACCATGCCGCCCTACATTGTATCTCTCATCCACCGCGCCGCTCTACATTGTATCCCTTATCCACAGCACCGCATTGCCCTACATTGTCTCCCTCAAACACAGTGCAGCGCCGCCCTGTATTGTATCTCTCATCATTAAAGCCCTCCCCAACACTGCGCCACCCTACATTCTATCCTTTGACCACAACACCACGCCATCCTACATTGTATTCCTCCTCCACAACACCGCAGGATCCTACATTACGTCCCTCACCCACAGCACCGTGCCACCCTACATTGCATCCCTCATCCACAGCACCGCCCTACATTGTATCCCTCACCCACAGCACCGTGCCACCCTACATTGTATCCCTCATCCACAGCACCGCCCTACATTGTATCCCTCACCCACAGCACCGCCCTACATTGTATCCCTCACCCACAGCACCGTGCCACCCTACATTGCATCCCTCATCCACAGCACCGCAGCATCCTATATTACGTCCCTCATCCACAGCACCGTACCAATCATTGTATCCCTCATCAATAAAACCCATCACAGCACCATGCCACCTTACATTGTATCCATCATCCACAGCACTGCACCACCCTACATTGTATCCCTCAAACACAGCGCAGCGCCGCCCTGCATTGTATCTCTCATCATTAAAGCCCTCCCCAACATTGCGCCACCCTACATTCTGCACCGCTTCCCCTTACATTGTATCCCTCAACAAAAGCACTCTGCCGCTCCACATTATATCCCTTATCCCCAGCACCGCATTACCCTACATCGTATCCCTCATCCACAGCACTGCACCGCCTTACATTGTATTCCTCAAGCACAGCACTGTGCCGAAATACATTGTATGCCTCATCTACAGCACCACACCACCCTACATTACCTCCCTCATCCACAGCACCGCACTGCCTTACATTGTATCCCTCATCCACAGCACCGCGCCACCCTACATTGTATACCTCATCCACAGCACCGCGCCACCCTACATTACCTCCCTCATCCACAGCACCGCACTGCCTTACATTGTATCCCTCATCCACAGCACCGCGCCACCCTACATTGTATCCCTCATTCACAGCACCGCGCCACCCTACATTGTATCCCTCACCCACAGCACCGCGCCTCCATACATTATATCCCTCAGCCACAGCACCGCGCCACCCTACATTGTATCCCTCATCCACAGCACCGCACCACCCCACATTGTATCCCTCACCCACAGCACCGCGCCTCCATACATTATATCCCTCAGCCACAGCACCGCGCCACCCTACATTGTATCCCTCAGCCACAGCACCGCGCCACCCTACATTGTATCCCTCATCCAAAGCACCGCGCCACCCTACATTGTATCCTTCATCCACAGCACCGTGCTGCCCTACATTGTATCCCTCATCCACAGCACCGCGCCGCCCTACATTGTATCCCCCATCCACAGCACCGCACCGACCTACATTGTATCCCTCATCCACAGCACCGCACCACCCTACATTGTATCCCTCATCCACAGCACCGCGCCACCCTACATTGTATCCCTCATCCACAGCACCGCACCACCCTACATTGTATCCCTCATCCACAGCACCGCGCCGCCCCACATTGTATCCCTCATCCACAGCACCGCACCACCCCACATTGTATCCCTCACCCACAGCACCGCGCCTCCATACATTATATCCCTCAGCCACAGCACCGCGCCACCCTACATTGTATCCCTCAGCCACAGCACTGCGCCACCCTACATTGTATCCCTCATCCACAGCACCGCGCCACCCTACATTGTATCCTTCATCCACAGCACCGCGCTGCCCTACATTGCATCCATCATCCACAGCATCGCGCCGCCCTACATTGTATCCCTCATCCACATCACCGCGCCGCCCTACATTGTATCCCTCATCCACAGCGCCGTGTCACCCTACATTGTATCCCTCATCCACAGCGCCGTGTCACCCTACATTGTATCCCTCATCCACAGCACCGCGCCACCCTACATTGTATCCCTCATCCACAGCGCCGTGTCACCCTACATTGTATCCCTCATCCACAGCACCGCGCCGCCCTACATTGTATCCCTCATCCACAGCGCCGTGTCACCCTACATTGTATCCCTCATCCACAGCGCCGTGTCACCCTACATTGTATCCCTCATCCACAGCACCGCGCCACCCTACATTGTAACTCTAGAATTGGACAGTTTCTATAGAGTGATAAGGTCTAGTGAGACAAGGTCTACCTCCTAGACAATAGATATATATATGGCGGCTCCTACATAGACAGACGGGGGTTATAACAAACATCAAAGGCATTCTCTTACTTACACAGGATAAACATGTAGAACAGGTCTGGGGTCAGTTCCTTAGAATGCGGGGCCTAGTTGATATATTAAAGCCTGTTCAGATATATTATATATATATATATATATATATATATATATATATATATATACACATGCATACATACATACACACACACACACATATACACACACACACACACACACATACACATATAGCATTAACATAGAATATTTCCATTGCCCCGGGGAACCCTGACGAAGATGTGAGGGTGCCGGGGACTGTGTTACGGGCCGAGGGGACGCTGATGCCACTCAGCCGCCTTGGAGCACAGTGAGTGGGGAAGAGGCTGGCGGAGGGGAGCAGTCACAGCAGGACGTGCAGCTCTGGTTCTTCTGGACCGCGCACTGCTGTACCATCCCGCCTGCTGTCACTTAACCCAGGCAATGTGTGTCTGTCCTCACCGCTGCTGTAGTCCCTTAAGTGGTTAAGTCGGCGCTCCTGCGCTAACAGTCTCACCGCACTGCCGCAATACTGCAGTCCTGCTGCAGCCCCCCTCCACGATCAGCCTCCCCTGGACCTGCTGCAGCCGCTCACTGACTGCCAGGACCTGTGAGGGCAGCACAGCATCCAGCCAATTAAAAACAGGGGGCATCACCTGGCTGTCAAACAGCCTTCCCCTTGTACACACCCACCTGTTCCGGTGGTGTCAAGGTACAATAATACCATGGAGGAGAGAAGGGAGAGGAGGACATGATGGAAACCTTTATATATATTATAGGAGGAGAGAAGGGAGAGGGGGACATGATGGAAACCTGAATATATGTTACAGGAGGAGAGAAGGGAGAGGAGGACATGATGGAAACCTTTATATATGTTACTGGAGGAGAGAAGGGAGAGGGGGACATGATGGAAACCTTTATATATATTACAGGAGGAGAGAAGGGAGAGGCGACATGATGGAAACCTTTATAAATGTTACAGGAGGAGAGAAGGGAGAGGAGGGAGAGGGGGACATGATGGAACCTTTATACATGTTACAGGAGGAGAGAAGGGAGAGGAGGACATGATGGAACCTTTATATATGTTACAGGAGGAGAGAAGGGAGAGGAGGACATGATGGAAACCTTTATATATGTTACAGGAGGAGAGAAGGGAGAGGAGGACATGATGGAAACCTTTATATATGTTACAGGAGGAGAGAAGGGAGAGGAGGACATGATGGAAACCTTTATATATGTTACAGGAGGAGAGAAGGGAGAGGGGGACATGATGGAAACCTTTATATATGTTACAGAAGGAGAGAAGGGAGAGGAGGGCATGATGGAAACCTTTATATATATTACAGGAGGAGAGAAGGGAGAAGAGGACATGATGGAAACCTTTATATATGTTACAGGAGGAGAGAAGGGAGAGGGGGACATGATGGAAGCCTTTATATATGTTACAGGAGGAGAGAAGATAGAGGGGCGACATGATGGAAACCTTTATATATGTTACAGAAGGAGAGAAGAGAGAGGAGGACATGATGGAAACCTTTATATATGTTACAGAAGGAGAGAAGAGAGAGGAGGACATGATGGAAACCTTTATATATGTTACAGAAGGAGAGAAGGGAGAGGGGGACATGATGGAAACCTTTATATATGTTATAGGAGGAGAGAAGGGAGAGGGGGACATGATGGAAACCTTTATATATGTTACAGAAGGAGAGAAGGGAGAGGGGGACATGATGGAAACCTTTATATATGTTACAGGAGGAGAGAAGGGAGAGGGGGACATGATGGAAACGTTTATATATGTTACAGAAGGAGAGAAGGGAGAGGAGGACATGATGGAAACCTTTATATATATTACAGGAGGAGAGAAGGACATGATGGAAACCTTTATATATATTACAGGAGGAGAGAAGG
Organism: Eleutherodactylus coqui; assembly: GCA_035609135.1. Lineage (NCBI taxonomy): Eukaryota > Metazoa > Chordata > Amphibia > Anura > Eleutherodactylidae > Eleutherodactylus > Eleutherodactylus coqui. Next base: position 528,609,577 of record CM069405.1, on the reverse strand, counting down.
GAGAGGAGGACATGATGGAAACCTTTATATATGTTAGAGGAGGAGAGAAGGGAGAGGGGGACATGATGGAAACCTTTATATATGTTACAGGAGGAGAGAAGGGAGAGGGGAACATGATGGAAACCTTTATATATGTTAGAGGAGGAGAGAAGGGAGAGGGGGACATGATGGAAACCTTTATATATATTACAGGAGGAGAGAAGGGAGAGGAGGACATGATGGAAACCTTTATATATATTACAGGAGGAGAGAAGGGAGAGGAGGACATGATGGAAACCTTTATATATGTTAGAGGAGGAGAGAAGGGAGAGGGGGACATGATGGAAACCTTTATATATATTACAGGAGGAGAGAAGGGAGAGGAGGACATGATGGAAACCTTTATATATATTACAGGAGGAGAGAAGGGAGAGGAGGACATGATGGAAACCTTTATATATGTTACAGGAGGAGAGAAGGACATGATGGAAACCTTTATATATATTACAGGAGGAGAGAAGGGAGAGGAGGACATGATGGAGACCTTTATATATGTTACAGGAGGGGAGATCGGAGAGGAGGACATGATGGAAACCTTTATATATATTACAGGAGGAGAGAAGGGAGAGGAGGACATGATGGAAACCTTTATATATGTTACAGGAGGAGAGAAGGACATGATGGAAACCTTTATATATATTACAGGAGGAGAGAAGGGAGAGGAGGACATGATGGAAACCTTTATATATGTTACAGGAGGAGAGAAGGACATGATGGAAACCTTTATATATATTACAGGAGGAGAGAAGGGAGAGGAGGACATGATGGAAACCTTTATATATGTTAGAGGAGGAGAGAAGGGAGAGGGGGACATGATGGAAACCTTTATATATGTTACAGGAGGAGAGAAGGGAGAGGAGGATATGATGGAAACCTTTATATATGTTACAGGAGGAGAGAAGGGAGAGGGGAACATGATGGAAACCTTTATATATGTTACAGGAGGAGAGAAGGGAGAGGGGAACATGATGGAAACCTTTATATATGTTAGAGGAGGAGAGAAGGGAGAGGGGGACATGATGGAAACCTTTATATATATTACAGGAGGAGAGAAGGGAGAAGGGGACATGATGGAAACCTATATATATATATGTTACATGAGGAGAGAAGGGAGAGAAGGACATGATGGAAACCTTTATATATATTACAGGAGGAGAGAAGGGAGAGGAGGACATGATGGAAACCTTTATATATGTTAGAGGAGGAGAGAAGGGAGAGGGGGACATGATGGAAACCTTTATATATGTTACAGGAGGAGAGAAGGGAGAGGAGGATATGATGGAAACCTTTATATATGTTACAGGAGGAGAGAAGGGAGAGGGGAACATGATGGAAACCTTTATATATGTTACAGGAGGAGAGAAGGGAGAGGGGAACATGATGGAAACCTTTATATATGTTAGAGGAGGAGAGAAGGGAGAGGGGGACATGATGGAAACCTTTATATATATTACAGGAGGAGAGAAGGGAGAAGGGGACATGATGGAAACCTATATATATATATGTTACATGAGGAGAGAAGGGAGAGAAGGACATGATGGAAACCTTTATATATATTACAGGAGGAGAGAAGGGAGAGGAGGACATGATGGAAACCTTTATATATGTTACATGAGGAGAGAAGGGAGAGGAGGACATGATGGAAACCTTTATATATATTACAGGAGGAGAGAAGGGAGAGGAGGACATGATGGAAACCTTTATATATGTTAGAGGAGGAGAGAAGGGAGAGGGGGACATGATGGAAACCTTTATATATATTACAGGAGGAGAGAAGGGAGAGGAGGACATGATGGAAACCTTTATATATATTACAGGAGGAGAGAAGGGAGAGGAGGACATGATGGAAACCTTTATATATGTTACAGGAGGGGAGATCGGAGAGGAGGACATGATGGAAACCTTTATATATATTACAGGAGGAGAGAAGGGAGAGGAGGACATGATGGAAACCTTTATATATGTTACAGGAGGAGAGAAGGACATGATGGAAACCTTTATATATATTACAGGAGGAGAGAAGGGAGAGGAGGACATGATGGAAACCTTTATATATGTTACAGGAGGAGAGAAGGGAGAGAAGGACATGATGGAAACCTTTATATATATTACAGGAGGAGAGAAGGGAGAGGAGGGACATGATGGAAAGCTTTAGATACCCAGGTCATACCAGCATGCTCCATCTCACTATATACCACTACATACAGGAAATGTAAAACCTATACCAGCTGTACATATATATTCATATACAGGACATAGTGTAGTCAGAGTGACCCCCCCCCCCCCACTATGGCCCCTAATAGTGACAGTGACCCACCACAGTGGCCCCTAGTAATGACAGCCCCCCCCCCCCACACACAGTGGCCTGTAGTAGTGACTGTGACCCCCCACACACACACCATACAGTAGCGCCTGGTAGTGACCGTGACCCCCCCCCCCCCCTCCTACATTGGTCGCTGGAAGTGAATGACCTCCCCCATAGTGGCCCATAGTAGTGACAGTAACCGCCCCCCAACTACAGTGGCCCCTAGTAGTGATAGTAACCCCAGTAGTGGCCCCTAGCAGTGACAGTGACCCCCCCTCCACATGGGCCCATGTAGCATTCCTACAGGCTTTACACTCACCCTGCCTGGGAGTATGTACACACGATTAACACTCAAACAACGGCTTTTAAGCAAATTTTCAAGGAGTGAATAGTTTTGTGTAAATGGCACTTAAGCGAATTACTGTTTCAGGGTAAGGAGTGTATAGACTGGATGAAAGCCTATTGTGCTTACAACAGCGTTATCACCTTCTATCACAAATATAAATGGCTTTATTAGCTTTCCACCTGGGGCAAGGGGGGACAACCATAACATGTGTTTGACATGTGATGTAGGGTGTATATAGCAGGAGGATGAGTCCTGTCATCACGGAGTAAGGGTGAGAGGAGCGGGATGCAGCGCCCCGCCTCCGAGGAGCACACTTCTCTAGTTGATGGAGTGCTGTCTCCAGTTCTGCTGATCATGTGAAGATATCTACATGTATGTGCATATAACCCCAGCGTGTGTCCCGGCTATTAGGCAAGCTTCTCAGACTGTCCTTCCTTCCGCTATTTCTGGCAGACACGAGCATTGTCCTGCTTTCTCTGTAACTTGAACTGCTACATACTTCTCGCCAGCCCTGCATGGGTTACATTCTCCAGGGCTCCCAGATCAGCTGTAGGGGTGAGCAATAATGTCCCTATGTATCTGAGCTGGGAATCCTCCCTCATTGCCTGAGTATTGGTGCAGCACAGGTCTTTTCTCAGACTACCTTGTCTGCACTTATCCTGTACTTGTTTCTGTATTTGACCTTTTGCTGTCTGTGTGCGGTTCCTGTCTCTGACCGTGTTGTCTGTCTCTCTGTCTTTTGCATTGTCCATGTTCACTTGTTCATTGTCTACCTGTCCCTGCAGAGTTTCTGGTCCTGCCCTGCCTTATTGGTATGTACAGTTGTGACACGTATGGGATACGATTGAACTGGATGATTGTGTAATCAAATAACTAGTTGCCGTATGAGTTAACCAGAACTTCAATGAACTAATGACCTGTCTGAATATTCTGCTCAATGCAGAATATTATCGACATATATGGTAAGACAGCAAGAATGACTCATAATATAACACAGATGTGATAACTTCATGGACAAAATATTCAATATATTGTGTTGCCAATCATCTACTACGCATGTCTAGAACCTGAATAGCCATATTAGAATGACGTATATACCCATAACTGCGCAGAAGCAGATATGCCACGTAGTGTAAGAACGGCATAAATAGCAGTGATCTTCAGGGAAGAGTCGGGACTCATCTTGTGGCCGTTAGACGTACCGGCGTACTCCCGGATCCTCTTGACAATCGTACCTGGAGATCCCCCGATTGCGGAGTGATGCTACAATATCCGGTGACGTATTGATGCTTAACTTTGTTACCCATGTGATCTCAATGCCTATATGTTAATTAACTATTTTACTTACATATACTAAAGAGTAAATAAACTTGTGTTTTATATTTGTCTTACCTCAGACTGTGTGCTTAACGGGTATGTTAATGAGGTTAAAAAATTGCCAAAATCTTGAGCAGGTAAGACATAAATTGGCGTAGTCTGGCAGGATATTGTTGTCTTTGGTAAGGTTATATTACTGTATAATTTGGTATTGTGACAGTGCTTCTCAGTGCACGGGGGGGTTGCTGTCGCCATATTAGATTTTTGGCCCATTGCCAAGGGGTTCAAATGGTTATAACTTTGCTTTGATAGGTGATAGAGTAATAATAGTAAATACAAATTGATAGTTGCAGTAAGTAGTCCTTGTTGAACCCATTGGCATACTGCCAAAATATTATAAGTTCTGTAACTTTGAAGCAGGACTTGGGAGATTGGTGCCAGTTTGCACGGTGGTGTCTAGCAGTAAAGGGGACCGCTGTGCAAAATTTCACCAATTGGCACGTTGCCAAAATTTTCAGAGTTCTGTAACTTTGAGGCAGGACTCGGGAAATCGGTGCCAGTTTGCAGGGTGGTGCCTCGCCGTAAAGGGGACCTCTGTGCAAAGTTTCACCAGATTGGCACGTTGCCAAAATTTTGTAAAGGGGAACTCTGTGCAAAATTTCACCAATTGGCACGTTGCCAGAATTTTCAGAGTTCTGTAACTTTGAGGCAGGACTCGGGAAATCGGTGCCAGTTTGCAGGGTGGTGCCTCGCCGTAAAGGGGACCTCTGTGCAAAGTTTCACCAGATTGGCACGTTGCCAAAATTTTGTAAAGGGGAACTCTGTGCAAAATTTCACCAATTGGCACGTTGCCAGAATTTTCAGAGTTCTGTAACTTTGAGGCAGGACTCGGGAAATCGGTGCCAGTTTGCAGGGTGGTGCCTCGCCGTAAAGGGGACCTCTGTGCAAAGTTTCACCAGATTGGCACGTTGCCAAAATTTTGTAAAGGGGAACTCTGTGCAGAGTTTCACCAAAATTGGCACGTTGCCAAAACTTTCGGAGTTCTGTAACTTTGAGGCAGGACTTGGGAAATTGGTGCCAATTTGCAGGGTGGTTTCTCGCAGTAAAGGGGACCTCTGTGCAAAGTTTCACCAATTGGCAAGTTGCCAAAATTTTGTGAGTTCTGTAAGGGGGAACTCTGCGCAAAAAGTTTCACCAATTGGCATTTTGCCAATAAGACAACAATATGTTTAGAAAAAGAACCAAGAAAGATAAAACTAAAATCGTTCAGAAAATAGACATCCCCGGCTGGTCCGAGGGTCCCTATGATATATTAGCTCAGGAGTTGATGCATAGTGGGCTTGCAGAATCATGGGATAGTAAGCTAAAAGATTCAGAGCCCCTCGATGTCGTTAAGGTACTCGAGGAGACCCCTGCCAAGGCAGGTGACGCAGTTCAGTTGGGTAGGAGAAATTGGGTATTGGCCTCAGCCTATAGGAATATCCATAAGAAGAAGTCCCAACTAATAAGAAAACTTAATCAGACGGAACAAAAGTTAGTAGAATCTGAAGGAAAGAGAGTGGTGTTGGAATGTAACCAAAGGCTGATAAAGGAAAAAATAGAACATTACCAGAATATTGCAGAAAAGGCTGTTGTAAAAGTTGCTCAGAATAAATATAAGGGGCGTAAAGGTAAAGTTGATAAGCGAAAGGTATCGAAAGCTATAGCTTCTGCTTCTGTGAACTGGGACCCAGATAAGTGGGATGGAGACTTATGGGATTCCTCATCTTCTTCGGGGGAGGAGGACTGGCATAAGGGGGATTGGGAAGACCCACCCAATCCAATAATTGATCCACCTGCTTTAAAACGTGCCCAGCCCATTAGCAGAAGGAAGGAAACTACTGAATATGGACCCGATACCCAGCCTATCGTAGGTCATGATGGGCAAAGGTTGCCCAGGTATGACGATCAGGGAAACTATATGTACGATGCCGATGGGAGACTGTTGGTGCAAGAAGAATTGGTGCCACATAGGCGCACCAGGCTTACCCTAGAGGATTTTTCTCAGTCAGAAGTTGATGATATACTGAGTAGATTTAGGCAAAGGCCTGGGGAATCTGACATACCATGGTTGGTCCGTCTATTTGAGCACGGGGCGACTGGGGTAATGTTGGATCCAAAAGATGCAATGAGATTTGTTACTCTAACTAGAGATCCAGTAATCAGTAGAAATTTTAGAGAATATTTTCCTAATCATCAAGGAGAAAGTGCTATTTCCCTGTTTAATATAGTAACCAATGGGTTTCTTAATAAATTCCCAACAGAGGCAGACATTCCAATCAATGACAAACCTTGGTACACTATCAGGGATGGCATTGAAAGGTTGAAGGAGGAAGCTATGAGGGTCTCATTAATTATCATCGAGCATATGGAAGATTATTTGGAGACTCGGCTGACAGCAGGAGTTAGAAATCGTTTAATTAAGACTGCACCTTCGGCTTATAAAGCCGTGATGATGACCCTACTTCTATCCATGACTAATGAGCCAATGTCTGCGGTCGTGGCTAGAATGCGGGAATTGCAAGATATGGGAAACTGGGATAGAGAGGAAAAGCGAACAGATCGTGATAGGTCTAGGAATCCTAGTTCCCAGGGGACTGGTGATTCAGGAGTGCCAAGGGTATCTCGTAGAGATATGTTTCAGGCTCTCCTGAAAGCTGGAGTCTCCAAGGACGCCATTGATGGAAAAGATACAGGTGATTTGTGGCGTCTTTATAAACAGAAGGTATTATCCAACAAAAAGGTGGATAAAAGGGAAGATTCAGTGGCCCCAAAAACTTCTAAAAAGAGAGAGAAGCAGGTCACTAATTCAGAGCCTAAGAAATTAGAATGGGAGGATTTTCAAAAGATCTATCCATGGAAGGAGATGGCTGCAATGGTAGCTAGCCAAGTGCAGGACCATATGAAGCCATCTGCTCCGCTCCTGGAGGAATCAGATTCTGATTCCGCATAGGTAGCAAGCCAAGCCCCTGTTTGGGTTAGGCGGGATGACAGACCCTATGTCCCGCTAGCCATACATTGGAAAGGGGGTAATGTCCAAAGGGTCCCAGCTTTAGTAGATACAGGGGCGGAGGCTACTCTGATTTATGGAAATCCCAAAAAGTTTAAAGGTCCAAAAGTTAATATTTCAGGATTGGGAGGAAAAGTTACCGAAGGAGTACAGACACAGGTAACTTTGAAATTGGGCAATTTGCCCTTACGTAAATACACGGTGTTAGTAGTACCTATTCCGGAATATATCATTGGCATAGATATTCTGAAAGGATTGACACTACACCTCGAAGATGGTAAGTTTGCCTTTGGCGTAAGGAAAATAGGGATAAAAGCTTGTCCAGTTACGGTGGGAAAGGTCAAAATGCCACCCGTACACATCCCTCCTGCAGGAAAACTGGTTGCTATGAAGCAATACAGAATTCCTGGAGGTCACAAGGAAATAGGAGAAACCATTAAGGATTTGGTCGATGCTGGGGTTGTGAGGCCTGCAACCACAGCATGGAACAATCCGGTATGGCCTGTGAAGAAGAGTGATGGGTCTTGGAGGATGACTGTCGATTACAGGGAATTGAATAAACAAACACCTCCCTTGACGGCAGCTGTCCCAGACACCATTACAATTGTGGAGCAGATTCAAAGTCACAGTGGACAATGGTACGCTGTGATTGATATCGCACAAGCGTTCTTCACAATTCCAATAGAAGAAAAGGCGCAAGATCAGTTTGCCTTTACGTGGCAAGGACGTCAATATACGTTCACTCGATTGCCACAAGGTTGGATACATAGTCCAACCATCTGTCACCGGACGGTGGCAGAACATTTGGATGAGTTTGATTTACCATCAGAAATGCAGTTTTCACATTATATCGATGATATAATGATTCAGGGACTGGATGAACAATCTGTAAAGAAACAATTGGACGGATTGTTACATCATCTGCGAGAAAAAGGATGGGAAATAAATGATAGCAAGGTGCAGGGCCCCTCTCAGACGGTGAAATTCTTAGGAATTCAATGGAATAAGGGCCATAGGGAGATTCTCCCTAAGGCAAGGCAGAAAATCTTAAATTTTCCCACTCCGAAAGACAAGAAGGAAACACAATCCTACATAGGATTGTTTGGATTCTGGAGACAACACATTCCGCATCTGGGGCAGCTTCTTGCTCCTCTTTACAAGGTGACTCGCAAGAAGTACGAGTTCACGTGGGGAGAAGAGCAACAGGTTGCATTTGAGGCAGTAAAAGAAGCCATACAACAGGCTGTAGATTTATGGCCTTTACAAGATGGTGAGATAGAACTTCATGTATCAGTTCAGCATATGTATGCAAACTGGTCATTGTGGCAGAAGCAAGGGGGCAAAAGAGTGCCACTAGGCTTCTGGAATCGGAAATTACCAGATGCAGGAGAAAAATACACTCCACTGGAGCAACAGCTGTTGGCATGTTATTGGGCCCTGGTGGATACTGAACAATTGACGACAGGACACATAGTCCTTCTAAGGCCGCAAATACCCATCATGAGTTGGGTATTATCTAATCCAAAGTCCAATCGGATAGGACATGCCCAGGAGCAGAGTATCATTAAGTGGAAATGGTACATCTCGGAAAGAGCGAAAAAAGGTGAAGGAGGGATAGCTGCCCTGCATGAAAAGATAGCTGATATCCCTCCAGATGGTCAGGTTACACCAGTAGCGCAAATGGAGGAATCCCCAGTAAAGTGGGGAATACCTTACTCTGAGTTGACAGACTCCCAAAAAGAGCATGCTTGGTTCACGGATGGTTCGGCCAAGTATATCAGTGGAAGACGTAGATGGAAAAGTGTAGCCTTTAATCCAAAATTAGACAAGACGTTGGTCATGGAAGGAGAAGGTAAGAGTAGTCAATATGCAGAACTTTGTGCAGTATTCTTAGCTCTGAAGCAGGAACAAGGGCAAGAATGTCATTTGTATACGGACTCATGGTCAGTTGCCAATGGTTTGGCCACTTGGATCATGGGATGGAAGAAGAACGACTGGAACATTCATGGTAAGGAATTGTGGGGGAAAGAGCTTTGGCAAGACATAGAGGAATTCATTAGGAGTACCAAAAGTACAGTGTTTCATGTTGATGCTCATGTCCCTCTTGACTCATTGGAACGTTTATTTAATTCTCAAGCAGATGCGGCAGCATCGATTTCTGTTGCCATACAAGAACCTGACAAGGAAAAGGAAGCATGGCTTCAAGGTACAGCTGTTTGGGCTCACCAAAAAAGTGGACACTTGGGAGAGAAGGCCACTTACAGGTGGGCACAAGAAAGAGGTATCCCTTTGACAGTGGACATGATCAAACAAGTAATCGCGCAATGTCCAGTATGTCAACATGTGCAAAAACGAGAAGTGCCTCATACAGTAATGGGACACATAGGGAGAGGCCAGTTGCCAGCGCAGATTTGGCAGATGGATTTTGTAGGGCCCCTCCCTGAGAGCAGAGGATGTAAGTATATTTGTACAGCAGTAGATACATTCTCAGGTCTGATGGTGGGATTCCCATGTAAAACAGCAACACAATGGAGTACTTTACGTACTCTGGAAGTTATTACCCAGTATTATGGGACTCCCCTGCAGATCCAGACAGACAATGGTTCACATTTTACCGGAAATCAGGTAAAAGAGTATGCCAGTAAAAACAACATAGAATGGGTATATCATATGCCCTACTATCCACAGGCCGCGGGCCTGGTGGAACGAATGAATGGGTTATTAAAATCTACCCTGAAGAAGCTCACTGAGACCGACAAATATGGTCAATGGAGAGATAATCTGACTGCTGCCTTACAGATTATCAACAACAGGCCCATCACTGATTCTATGACACCCTTAATGCGCATGCTAACACCCAATCTCAGTATAGATGTAGCTAAGGTAGAGACAATCTTATACTGGAAAATTAATCCAGATGCGCAGGCACCTTATAGAGCCACTCCTGCCGCTGCAGGGTTGGATCTATACGCTCTTGATACGGTGGTGATAGCCCCGGGAAAGGTGAGTACTATTCCCACAGGGATAGGATGCAAGATCCCGGAGAATCACTTCGGGCAGATAGCCACTAGATCAAGTTTTGCTCTGAGAAGTGCAGTAGTCCTAGGCGGAGTCATAGATGCAGATTATCAGGGGGAAATTAAAGTAATCATGATAAATTTAGGAACAGATCCTCTGATAATAGGGAAAAAGGAGCGCATGGCACAGCTGCTATTAATACCAGTGTATCTGACACAAGTGGAAGAAGGGGTGGCCCCCACTGAACTTACTGTAAGAGGAGATAAAGGTTTTGGCTCAACTGATGTTACTAATGTAGGGGCCAAAATATGGGTTCAGAATCACCAAGGACCGCCCTCCCCGGCAGAAGTTATTGCTGTGGGGAAAGATCGAACTTTGCTTATTATGCGACCCGGAGTAGAGAAATGGGAATATGTCCCACAAGAAAAGTGCTATTTGCGGGAATAATGCTTGTTTCCTTGCCTTCTCTAGAATCACATAATCATTTTTGGAATCCTTGGCGTCATGTGTTCGGTGTTCGCAGTAGGTGATGCGTGGACGCCAGGGATCCGCGTCAATGACACCGGAAGGAATGATTATTCGTGGGGCTGGAGGAATTCAACCCGAACCAGGAAGCAAGACAACTTCACTTGTGAAGCCAACCAGAAATGTTATATCGTGAATATTACCTTTGATGGGACTATCTGGAGTGGAAATCCATTATCGCATATAAGTTCGACCTACCGTCCTTCATATGCACTGCATAAGGCAACGGGACAAATAAACATTACGTCACTTGTGAAAGTGTCCTGCTGTCAGAGACCAAAAGAGTTGCCATATCTCAATTACTCCCTGGTGATACAATATGTTCAGAATTGTACAAATACGGGAGTGCAGTTTTCATTTCCCTTAAATGAGACAGAAGTAATTACGTGTGGGAATGCAACGGAGATCGAGAATCGGGCCATGTGGGGCCAGTTCCTGGTATTCGTGAACATTAATGCTTCTAAAATAGATCCTGGACATATAAAAAGGGTTCCATCCACCTGTCGCCTGGTGGGACGAGATGCTCAAAAGACTGTTATACAAGCCTCCGTGCAGTTTCCACCCTCAAGGACTTGTCCTACCAAGCGTTCCCGTCGAGCTTGGTATGATACCTTACTCGGAGGCTACGGAGCGCTTTCTGGGACTATTAATGGTTTTGATATAGAGACTTTAGCTAATCGAATGCATAACGCGGGAAGTGGTATTAAAGATGTGCTCACATTGCAGGCTAACTGGATGCCCACTATATGGCAGCCCTTTAGTATGCAAACGGATGTGGACACAATAATGCTTGATTTGCAAGATGCATCTAATAGGTTTTCATATGAAATAAATTCTAACATATCTAACTATGTTAATTGGTCAATATGTACCTTGCAGACCATTTATCAGCAACAACAAAAGAACACACTTCAAACTATGCTCATGACTGGCAATGAGCAAGTGTGGAGGACCGTGTTCAATCAGACTATAACTGAGACTGATTGGATACAGTTGGAGGCGCAGAAAATGGTTTGCAATGATATATTATGTAAAGGGACCATATTCATATACAATGTTACTAAAAAGAATGTGATGTGTAAGTTTGTAGTTCTCCCCTTACTTATAGGTGTTCCAGAAGATATGCATTTCTGGGTACCTAGATTTAACGGGATTTACATTGATGACCAAAATAGAACTCATGATTTATCATTGTGTGATGATACATTAGAAGGGACCATATGCAAGGTCCAATCGGCTGTTTATGAACCATGCTTATTACAAAATACAATCAATGTATGTGAATGGACTGTGCTGCCACTCACTTTTAAGATGATGGTTGAAATAGCCCCACAGGAGGTATGTTTGGCAAGTAATCAACCTGTTGTACCTGGGATGGTTGTCCCATTTTCAGGATGCTTGCGAAACGTATCTGCACTTGTTTGGGAAAATGAGACCTTTGTGTTATTACCCGAACAAGACAAGACAGTGGCTGTCAATTGGCAACCACTGCCTTTAAATGTGTCAAATTGGGATCTAAATTTGACCAAATTCAAAAAGTTGTTAGAAGACACAGAAGAAGTACAGCAACATATTAAATTGCTTAATAGATCTTTGGCAACGCATATTGTAAGTACTACTGTAATAGCTGGCAAAATTGTAAAGATGGGATCGGCTATTGCTGATGCCACGTCACACCATTGGTATGACATCTTTATGGGTTATTCATCATCTGCACAAACCACTCTTAATTGGCTCATACATCCTGTTTTGGTATTGGCCATAGTTGTAATACTTTTATCGCTATGGAATTGTTTCATGGCATATAAGGTATTCTGTAGAAAACCAAAAGTTTTAATGGTATCATACGGCAAATAGTGAATGATTAAGGACCGATTGTGACACGTATGGGATACGATTGAACTGGATGATTGTGTAATCAAATAACTAGTTGCCGTATGAGTTAACCAGAACTTCAATGAACTAATGACCTGTCTGAATATTCTGCTCAATGCAGAATATTATCGACATATATGGTAAGACAGCAAGAATGACTCATAATATAACACAGATGTGATAACTTCATGGACAAAATATTCAATATATTGTGTTGCCAATCATCTACTACGCATGTCTAGAACCTGAATAGCCATATTAGAATGACGTATATACCCATAACTGCGCAGAAGCAGATATGCCACGTAGTGTAAGAACGGCATAAATAGCAGTGATCTTCAGGGAAGAGTCGGGACTCATCTTGTGGCCGTTAGACGTACCGGCGTACTCCCGGATCCTCTTGACAATCGTACCTGGAGATCCCCCGATTGCGGAGTGATGCTACAATATCCGGTGACGTATTGATGCTTAACTTTGTTACCCATGTGATCTCAATGCCTATATGTTAATTAACTATTTTACTTACATATACTAAAGAGTAAATAAACTTGTGTTTTATATTTGTCTTACCTCAGACTGTGTGCTTAACGGGTATGTTAATGAGGTTAAAAAATTGCCAAAATCTTGAGCAGGTAAGACAACAGTGGGGTATCCCGTGTTCTACCAGGGAGGAAGATGGTGGGGCCGCTCCTTTTAGGCAGGGGTTCCCCCATGTCCCAGACTAGCAAAGGGCAAGATTTACCATGTGACATAGCTCATAGGTCGGTCTGTTTCACACCACCTTGTACCGGTGTCTCGGACCACCAAGGGTCAGCTGCCAACCATTCCGGGACTAACCCAAGCCAAACCGATAGGTTGACTCAATGGGTCCACACTCACTGTCCCTAACACCAGATGTAACAGATCCGAGCAAGTAACGGGCCGATGTAGCGGAGCAGCGCCGGTAACGGGCCGATGTAGCGGAGCAGCGCCGGTAACGGGCCGATGTAGCGGAGCAGCGCCGGTAACGGGCCGATGTAGCGGAGCAGCGCCGGTAACGGGCCGATGTAGCGGAGCAGCGCCGGTAACGGGCCGATGTAGCGGAGCAGCGCCGGTAACGGGCCGATGTAGCGGAGCAGCGCCGGTAACGGGCCGATGTAGCGGAGCAGCGGCGGTAACGGGCCGATGTAGCGGAGCAGCGGCGGTAACGGGCCGATGTAGCGGAGCAGCGCCGGTAACGGGCCGATGTAGCGGAGCAGCGCCGGTAACGGGCCGATGTAGCGGAGCAGCGCCGGTAACGGGCCGATGTAGCGGAGCAGCGCCGGTAACGGGCCGATGTAGCGGAGCAGCGCCGGTAACGGGCCGATGTAGCGGAGCAGCGCCGGTAACGGGCCGATGTAGCGGAGCAGCGCCGGTAACGGGCCGATGTAGCGGAGCAGCGCCGGTAACGGGCCGATGTAGCGGAGCAGCGCCGGTAACGGGCCGATGTAGCGGAGCAGCGCCGGTAACGGGCCGATGTAGCGGAGCAGCGCCGGTAACGGGCCGATGTAGCGGAGCAGCGCCGGTAACGGGCCGATGTAGCGGAGCAGCGCCGGTAACGGGCCGATGTAGCGGAGCAGCGCCGGTAACGGGCCGATGTAGCGGAGCAGCGCCGGTAACGGGCCGATGTAGCGGAGCAGCGCCGGTAACGGGCCGATGTAGCGGAGCAGCGCCGGTAACGGGCCGATGTAGCGGAGCAGCGCCGGTAAAGGGACGATGTAGCGGAGCAGCGTGGGTAACGGGCCAGACAAGGTCAGGTGACCTGGTGCAGCGATTTCCAGGTCCTGACCAGGGACAACTGCAGTAGATTTTAAGCGAGCGTCCCAATATACAAATAAAGCAGTTCATGTGCTACATAGGAGCTCTGTGCATGTAGACATGGGCCCAAGTCTCCAAACACTAGCTGGACCTGTGGGTTGTGCAAGAGACTTGGCTCGCATCAGACGGCGCTTGGACACAAGCACAGAAAACCTGGAATTACATCGTGCAGCCCCAAAATACATCAGGATACCTCAGACCTAAGTGCAAAAAGTCCAAAACCAGGGAGTTCAAGGCGTCCAGGGAAGTCAGAACCTGGCGGTCAGCCAACTCATCTTTGATGCGACCCGCCAAGCCCTCCCAGCATACCGCTACCAGGGCCTTATTGTTCCAACCCAACTCCGAGGCCAGGGCTCTAAACCGAATGGCATATTGGCCTTCAGTAAGACAGTTCTGACGAAGGCACAGCAGGAGGAGGCAGCAGAAGTGGTACGACCTGGCAGTGCAAGGGTTAAATCCTGAAGATCGCAGTCTGGAGAGCGATATATTCACGTATGATAGCCGTATCCGCTCTCCTCGTCTTCTCCAGGCGGGGCGGACCCCCCATTTACAGCAGCAGACTGGAGGTGGTTTTGAAAATCTCATCCACAAGCTGTGAAAATAATCCGCAGAATAAGCGGGCAGAATCCATGTTCGCAGCTCGTCAGTTTTATAGTCAACGAGGAGCGAATTACGCAGAGAAATGGGTGATAAACCCGCCTCCGTGTGCCCGCAGCAGTGGGGCGCCATTACACGGCAGCGGGGCGCCTGCACTCTGAGTATTGGGTGGGGGTCCGGCGGCTGAGCGTCGCCTCGCCACGTTCGCTCGTTTACTACAATGCACGCATTTTATGTGAAGATGAAAATAATCAACTTTGAGTAAAAACACAACTTCTTCCGTTTTTGCAGGTGTGTTTTTCTGGGGGTCATGAATGCCGCCACAGAGGGCCGAGGACCAACCTGGCGGTGTTAATTCTGCTTGCTTCCAACTCAGCACAAACCACCTGCGGCTGAAGCCGCGCCCAGCGGGGCACGGAATGTCACACGGCCATCAGCGATCGGCCGCCACGTCTGGGCGCAGATTTAGCCGCAAGTGTTTTTCACTGTGTGGGAGCGCCGCCGAAATCTAAGAGGGAGTAATCAGAGGAGAACAACACTTGGCAGCATGACAAGCCATGACACGATCTGCTGGATCCCCTCCTCCCGCTCCTCCTCCTCTCTGACTTCCTCTGGGCAAACCGGTCCCAACTGTGAGAAGGGAGAGCAACACAGCGAGGTGAGAAACACGCAGCGCTACATACTAACAGACCGAGGTGAGAAACACGCAGTGCTACATACTAACAGACCGAGGTGAGAAACACGCAGTGCTACATACTAACACACCAAGGTGAGAAACACGCAGCGCTACATACTAACAACACATCCAGGTGAGAAACACGCAGTGCTACATACTAACAACACATCCAGGTGAGGAACACGCAGTGCTACATACTAACAACACACCGAGGTGAGAAACACGCAGTGCTACATACTAACAGACCGAGGTGAGAAACACGCAGTGCTACATACTAACAGACCGAGGTGAGAAACACGCAGCGCTACATACTAACAGACTGAGGTGAGAAACACACAGTGCTACATACTAACCGACCGAGGTGAGAAACACGCAGTGCTACATACTAACAACACAGCGAGGTGAGAAACACGCAGTGCTACATACTAACACAGCGAGGTGAGAAACACGCAGTGCTACATACTAACAACACACCGCGGTGAGAAACACGCAGCGCTACATACTAACAGACCGAGGTGAGAAACACGCAGCGCTACATACTAACAGACCGAGGTGAGAAACACACAGCGCTACATACTAACAGACTGAGGTGAGAAACACGCAGTGCTACATACTAACAACACACCGAGGTGAGAAACACGCAGCGCTACATACTAACAGACCGAGGTGAGAAACACGCAGCGCTACATACTAACAACACACCAAGGTGAGAAACACGCAGCGCTACATACTAACAACACACCAAGGTGAGAAACACGCAGCGCTACATACTAACAGACTGAGGTGAGAAACACGCAGTGCTACATACTAACAGACCGAGGTGAGAAACACGCAGCGCTACATACTAACAGACCGAGGTGAGAAACACGCAGTGCTACATACTAACAGACCGAGGTGAGAAACACGCAGTGCTACATACTAACAGACCGAGGTGAGAAACACGCAGTGCTACATACTAACAACACAGCGAGGTGAGAAACACGCAGCGCTACACACTAACAGACCGAGGTGAGAAACACGCAGTGCTACATACTAACAACACAGCGAGGTGAGAAACACGCAGTGCTACATACTAACAGACCGAGGTGAGAAACACGCAGCGCTACATACTAACAGACCGAGGTGAGAAACACGCAGTGCTACATACTAACAGACCGAGGTGAGAAACACGCAGTGCTACATACTAACAACACAGCGAGGTGAGAAACACGCAGCGCTACATACTAACAGACCGAGGTGAGAAACACGCAGCGCTACATACTAACAGACTGAGGTGAGAAACACGCAGCGCTACATACTAACAGACTGAGGTGAGAAACACGCAGTGCTACATACTAACAGACCGAGGTGAGAAACACGCAGCGCTACATACTAACAGACTGAGGTGAGAAACACACAGTGCTACATACTAACAACACACCGAGGTGAGAAACACGCAGCGCTACATACTAACAGACCGAGGTGAGAAACACGCAGCGCTACATACTAACAGACCGAGGTGAGAAACACGCAGTGCTACATACTAACAGACCGAGGTGAGAAACACGCAGTGCTACATACTAACAACACAGCGAGGTGAGAAACACGCAGTGCTACATACTAACAGACCGAGGTGAGAAACACACAGTGCTACATACTAACAACACAGCGAGGTGAGAAACACGCAGTGCTACATACTAACAGACCGAGGTGAGAAACACGCAGCGCTACATACTAACAGACCGAGGTGAGAAACACGCAGTGCTACATACTAACAACACAGCGAGGTGAGAAACACGCAGTGCTACATACTAACAGACCGAGGTCAGAAACACGCAGTGCTACATACTAACAACACATCCAGGTGAGAAACACACAGTGCTACATACTAACAACACACCGAGGTGAGGAACACGCAGTGCTACATACTAACAACACACCGAGGTGAGAAACACGCAGTGCTACATACTAACAGACCGAGGTGAGAAACACGCAGTGCTACATACTAACAACACACCAAGGTGAGAAACACACAGTGCTACATACTAACAACACATCCAGGTGAGGAACACGCAGCGCTACATACTAACAACACACCGCGGTGAGAAACACGCAGTGCTACATACTAACAGACCGAGGTGAGAAACACGCAGTGCTACATACTAACAACACAGCGAGGTGAGAAACACGCAGCGCTACATACTAACAGACCGAGGTGAGAAACACGCAGCGCTACATACTAACAGACTGAGGTGAGAAACACGCAGCGCTACATACTAACAGACTGAGGTGAGAAACACGCAGTGCTACATACTAACAGACCGAGGTGAGAAACACGCAGCGCTACATACTAACAGACTGAGGTGAGAAACACACAGTGCTACATACTAACAACACACCGAGGTGAGAAACACGCAGCGCTACATACTAACAGACCGAGGTGAGAAACACGCAGCGCTACATACTAACAGACCGAGGTGAGAAACACGCAGTGCTACATACTAACAGACCGAGGTGAGAAACACGCAGTGCTACATACTAACAACACAGCGAGGTGAGAAACACGCAGTGCTACATACTAACAGACCGAGGTGAGAAACACACAGTGCTACATACTAACAACACAGCCAGGTGAGAAACACGCAGTGCTACATACTAACAGACCGAGGTGAGAAACACGCAGCGCTACATACTAACAGACCGAGGTGAGAAACACGCAGTGCTACATACTAACAACACAGCGAGGTGAGAAACACGCAGTGCTACATACTAACAGACCGAGGTCAGAAACACGCAGTGCTACATACTAACAACACATCCAGGTGAGAAACACACAGTGCTACATACTAACAACACACCGAGGTGAGGAACACGCAGTGCTACATACTAACAACACACCGAGGTGAGAAACACGCAGTGCTACATACTAACAGACCGAGGTGAGAAACACGCAGTGCTACATACTAACAACACACCAAGGTGAGAAACACACAGTGCTACATACTAACAACACATCCAGGTGAGGAACACGCAGCGCTACATACTAACAACACACCGCGGTGAGAAACACGCAGTGCTACATACTAACAGACCGAGGTGAGAAACACGCAGCGCTACACACTAACACACCGAGGTGAGAAACACGCAGTGCTACATACTAACAGACCGAGGTGAGAAACACACAGCGCTACACACTAACAGACCGAGGTGAGAAACACGCAGTGCTACATACTAACAACACACCGAGGTGAGAAACACGCAGTGCTACATACTAACAACACACCGAGGTGAGAAACACGCAGCGCTACACACTAACAGACCGAGGTGAGAAACACGCAGCGCTACATACTAACAACACACCGAGGTGAGAAACACGCAGTGCTACATACTAACAACACACCAAGGTGAGAAACACACAGTGCTACATACTAACAACACATCCAGGTGAGGAACACGCAGCGCTACATACTAACAACACACCGCGGTGAGAAACACGCAGTGCTACATACTAACAGACCGAGGTGAGAAACACGCAGCGCTACACACTAACAGACCGAGGTGAGAAACACGCAGTGCTACATACTAACAACACACCGAGGTGAGAAACACGCAGCGCTACACACTAACAGACCGAGGTGAGAAACACGCAGCGCTACATACTAACAACACACCGAGGTGAGAAACACACAGCGCTACACACTAACAACACATCCAGGTGAGGAACACGCAGCGCTACATACTAACAACACACCGCGGTGAGAAACACGCAGTGCTACATACTAACAGACCGAGGTAAGAAACACGCAGCGCTACACACTAACACACCGAGGTGAGAAACACGCAGTGCTACATACTAACAGACCGAGGTGAGAAACACGCAGCGCTACACACTAACAGACCGAGGTGAGAAACACGCAGTGCTACATACTAACAACACACCGAGGTGAGAAACACGCAGCGCTACACACTAACAGACCGAGGTGAGAAACACGCAGCGCTACATACTAACAACACACCGAGGTGAGAAACACGCAGTGCTACATACTAACAGACCGAGGTGAGAAACACGCAGTGCTACATACTAACAACACACCAAGGTGAGAAACACACAGTGCTCCATACTAACAACACATCCAGGTGAGGAACACGCAGCGCTACATACTAACAACACACCGCGGTGAGAAACACGCAGTGCTACATACTAACAGACCGAGGTGAGAAACACGCAGCGCTACACACTAACACACCGAGGTGAGAAACACGCAGTGCTACATACTAACAGACCGAGGTGAGAAACACGCAGCGCTACACACTAACAGACCGAGGTGAGAAACACGCAGTGCTACATACTAACAACACACCGAGGTGAGAAACACGCAGCGCTACACACTAACAGACCGAGGTGAGAAACACACAGTGCTACATACTAACAACACATCCAGGTGAGGAACACGCAGCGCTACATACTAACAACACACCGCGGTGAGAAACACGCAGTGCTACATACTAACAGACCGAGGTGAGAAACACGCAGCGCTACACACTAACACACCGAGGTGAGAAACACGCAGTGCTACATACTAACAGACCGAGGTGAGAAACACGCAACGCTACACACTAACAGACCGAGGTGAGAAACACGCAGCGCTACATACTAACAGACCAAGGTGAGAAACACGCAGCGCTACATACTAACAGACCGAGGTGAGAAACACGCAGCGCTACATACTAACAGACCAAGGTGAGAAACACGCAGCGCTACATACTAACAACACACCGAGGTGAGGAACACGCAGCGCTACACACTAACAACACACCGAGGTGAGAAACACGCAGCGCTACATACTAACAGACCGAGGTGAGAAACACGCAGCGCTACATACTAACAACACATCCAGGTGAGGAACACGCAGTGCTACATACTAACAACACACCAAGGTGAGGAACACGCAGTGCTACATACTAACAACACACCGAGGTGAGAAACACGCAGCGCTACATACTAACAACACACCGAGGTGAGAAACACGCAGCGCTACATACTAACAGACCGAGGTGAGAAACACGCAGCGCTACATACTAACAACACATCCAGGTGAGGAACACGCAGTGCTACATACTAAAAACACACCAAGGTGAGGAACACGCAGTGCTACATACTAACAACACACCGAGGTGAGAAACACGCAGTGCTACATACTAACAGACCGAGGTGAGAAACACGCAGTGCTACATACTAACAACACACCAAGGTGAGAAACACGCAGTGCTACATACTAACAACACGCCGAGGTGAGAAACACGCAGCGCTACATACTAACAACACACCGAGGTGAGAAACACGCAGTGCTACATACTAACAACACACCGAGGTGAGAAACACGCAGTGCTACATACTAACAACACACCGAGGTGAGAAACACGCAGTGCTACATACTAACAGACCGAGGTGAGAAACACGCAGTGCTACATACTAACAGACCGAGGTGAGGAACACGCAGTGCTACATACTAACAGACCGAGGTGAGAAACACGCAGCGCTACATACTAACAGACCGAGGTGAGAAACACGCAGCGCTACATACTAACAGACCGAGGTGAGAAACACGCAGTGCTACATACTAACAACACATCCAGGTGAGGAACACGCAGTGCTACATACTAACAGACCGAGGTGAGAAACACGCAGCGCTACATACTAACAACACACCGAGGTGAGAAACACGCAGTGCTACATACTAACAACAGACCGAGGTGAGAAACACACAGTGCTACATACTAACAGACCGAGGTGAGAAACACGCAGCGCTACATACTAACAACACACCGAGGTGAGAAACACGCAGTGCTACATACTAACAACACACCGAGGTGAGAAACACGCAGTGCTACATACTAACAACACACCGAGGTGAGAAACACGCAGCGCTACACACTAACAGACCGAGGTGAGAAACACGCAGCGCTACATACTAACAACACACCGAGGTGAGAAACACGCAGCGCTACACACTAACAGACTGAGGTGATAAACACGCAGTGCTACATACTAACAACACATCCAGGTGAGGAACACACAGTGCTACATACTAACACATCCAGGTGAGGAACACACAGTGCTACACACTAACAACACATCCAGGTGAGGAACACACAGTGCTACATACTAACAACACATCCAGGTGAGGAACACACAGTGCTACATACTAACAACACATCCAGGTGAGGAACACACAATGCTACACACTAACAACACATCCAGGTGAGGAACACACAGTGCTACATACTAACAACACATCCAGGTGAGGAACACGCAGTGCTACATACTAACAACACATCCAGGTGAGGAACACACAGTGCTACACACTAACAACACATCCAGGTGAGGAACACACAGTGCTACATACTAACAACACATCCAGGTGAGACACACACTGTGCTACATACTAATAACACACCGAGGTGAGAAACACGCAGTGCTACATACTAACAACACACCAAGGTGAGAAACACACAGTGCTACATACTAACAACACATCCAGGTAAGGAACACGCAGCGCTACATACTAACAACACACCGCGGTGAGAAACACGCAGTGCTACATACTAACAGACCGAGGTGAGAAACACGCAGCGCTACACACTAACAGACCGAGGTGAGAAACACGCAGTGCTACATACTAACAACACACCGAGGTGAGAAACACGCAGCGCTACACACTAACAGACCGAGG
Source organism: Eleutherodactylus coqui (assembly GCA_035609135.1). Taxonomy (NCBI): domain Eukaryota; kingdom Metazoa; phylum Chordata; class Amphibia; order Anura; family Eleutherodactylidae; genus Eleutherodactylus; species Eleutherodactylus coqui. The sequence goes on along the minus strand of CM069405.1, from coordinate 528,587,281 downwards.
TGAGAAACACGCAGCGCTACATACTAACAACACACCGAGGTGAGAAACACACAGCGCTACACACTAACAACACATCCAGGTGAGGAACACGCAGCGCTACATACTAACAACACACCGCGGTGAGAAACACGCAGTGCTACATACTAACAGACCGAGGTGAGAAACACGCAGCGCTACACACTAACACACCGAGGTGAGAAACACGCAGTGCTACATACTAACAGACCGAGGTGAGAAACACGCAGTGCTACATACTAACAACACACCGAGGTGAGAAACACGCAGCGCTACACACTAACAGACCGAGGTGAGAAACACGCAGCGCTACATACTAACAACACACCGAGGTGAGAAACACGCAGTGCTACATACTAACAGACCGAGGTGAGAAACACGCAGTGCTACATACTAACAGACCGAGGTGAGAAACACGCAGTGCTACATACTAACAACACACCAAAGTGAGAAACACACAGTGCTATATACTAACAACACATCCAGGTGAGGAACACGCAGCGCTACATACTAACAACACACCGCGGTGAGAAACACGCAGTGCTACATACTAACAGACCGAGGTGAGAAACACGCAGCGCTACACACTAACACACCGAGGTGAGAAACACGCAGTGCTACATACTAACAGACCGAGGTGAGAAACACGCAGCGCTACACACTAACAGACCGAGGTGAGAAACACGCAGCGCTACATACTAACAGACCGAGGTGAGAAACACGCAGCGCTACATACTAACAGACCGAGGTGAGAAACACGCAGCGCTACATACTAACAGACCAAGGTGAGAAACACGCAGCGCTACATACTAACAACACACCGAGGTGAGGAACACGCAGCGCTACACACTAACAACACACCGAGGTGAGAAACACGCAGCGCTACATACTAACAGACCGAGGTGAGAAACACGCAGCGCTACATACTAACAACACATCCAGGTGAGGAACACGCAGTGCTACATACTAACAACACACCAAGGTGAGGAACACGCAGTGCTACATACTAACAACACACCGAGGTGAGAAACACGCAGCGCTACATACTAACAACACACCGAGGTGAGAAACACGCAGCGCTACATACTAACAGACCGAGGTGAGAAACACGCAGCGCTACATACTAACAACACATCCAGGTGAGGAACACGCAGTGCTACATACTAACAACACACCAAGGTGAGGAACACGCAGTGCTACATACTAACAACACACCGAGGTGAGAAACACGCAGTGCTACATACTAACAGACCGAGGTGAGAAACACGCAGCGCTACATACTAACAACACATCCAGGTGAGGAACACGCAGTGCTACATACTAACAACACACCAAGGTGAGAAACACGCAGCGCTACATACTAACAGACCGAGGTGAGAAACACGCAGTGCTACATACTAACAGACCGAGGTGAGAAACACGCAGTGCTACATACTAACAACACACCGAGGTGAGAAACACGCAGCGCTACATACTAACAACACACCGAGGTGAGAAACACGCAGCGCTACACACTAACACACCGAGGTGAGAAACACGCAGTGCTACATACTAACAGACCGAGGTGAGAAACACGCAGTGCTACATACTAACAACACACCAAGGTGAGAAACACGCAGTGCTACATACTAACAACACGCCGAGGTGAGAAACACGCAGCGCTACATACTAACAACACACCGAGGTGAGAAACACGCAGTGCTACATACTAACAACACACCGAGGTGAGAAACACGCAGTGCTACATACTAACAACACACCGAGGTGAGAAACACGCAGTGCTACATACTAACAACACATCCAGGTGAGAAACACACAGTGCTACATACTAACAGACCGAGGTGAGAAACACGCAGTGCTACATACTAACACACCGAGGTGAGGAACACGCAGTGCTACATACTAACAGACCGAGGTGAGAAACACGCAGCGCTACATACTAACAGACCGAGGTGAGAAACACGCAGTGCTACATACTAACAGACCGAGGTGAGAAACACGCAGCGCTACACACTAACAGACCGAGGTGAGAAACACGCAGTGCTACATACTAACAACACATCCAGGTGAGGAACACGCAGCGCTACATACTAACAACACACCGCGGTGAGAAACACGCAGTGCTACATACTAACAGACCGAGGTGAGGAACACGCAGCGCTACACACTAACACACCGAGGTGAGAAACACGCAGTGCTACATACTAACAGACCGAGGTGAGAAACACGCAGCGCTACACACTAACAGACCGAGGTGAGAAACACGCAGCGCTACATACTAACAGACCGAGGTGAGAAACACGCAGCGCTACATACTAACAGACCGAGGTGAGAAACACGCAGCGCTACATACTAACAGACCAAGGTGAGAAACACGCAGCGCTACATACTAACAACACACCGAGGTGAGGAACACGCAGCGCTACACACTAACAACACACCGAGGTGAGAAACACGCAGCGCTACATACTAACAGACCGAGGTGAGAAACACGCAGCGCTACATACTAACAACACATCCAGGTGAGGAACACGCAGCGCTACATACTAACAACACACCAAGGTGAGGAACACGCAGTGCTACATACTAACAACACACCGAGGTGAGAAACACGCAGCGCTACATACTAACAACACACCGAGGTGAGAAACACGCAGCGCTACATACTAACAGACCGAGGTGAGAAACACGCAGCGCTACATACTAACAACACATCCAGGTGAGGAACACGCAGTGCTACATACTAACAACACACCAAGGTGAGGAACACGCAGTGCTACATACTAACAACACACCGAGGTGAGAAACACGCAGTGCTACATACTAACAGACCGAGGTGAGAAACACGCAGCGCTACATACTAACAACACATCCAGGTGAGGAACACGCAGTCCTACATACTAACAACACACCAAGGTGAGAAACACGCAGCGCTACATACTAACAGACCGAGGTGAGAAACACGCAGTGCTACATACTAACAGACCGAGGTGAGAAACACGCAGTGCTACATACTAACAACACACCGAGGTGAGAAACACGCAGCGCTACATACTAACAACACACCGAGGTGAGAAACACGCAGCGCTACACACTAACACACCGAGGTGAGAAACACGCAGTGCTACACACTAACACACCGAGGTGAGAAACACGCAGTGCTACATACTAACAGACCGAGGTGAGAAACACGCAGTGCTACATACTAACAACACACCAAGGTGAGAAACACGCAGTGCTACATACTAACAACACGCCGAGGTGAGAAACACGCAGCGCTACATACTAACAACACACCGAGGTGAGAAACACGCAGTGCTACATACTAACAACACACCGAGGTGAGAAACACGCAGTGCTACATACTAACAACACACCGAGGTGAGAAACACGCAGTGCTACATACTAACAACACATCCAGGTGAGAAACACACAGTGCTACATACTAACAGACCGAGGTGAGAAACACGCAGCGCTACATACTAACACACCGAGGTGAGGAACACGCAGCGCTACATACTAACAGACCGAGGTGAGAAACACGCAGCGCTACATACTAACAGACCGAGGTGAGAAACACGCAGCGCTACATACTAACAACAGACCGAGGTGAGAAACACACAGTGCTACATACTAACAACACATCCAGGTGAGGAACACGCAGCGCTACATACTAACAACACACCGCGGTCAGAAACACGCAGTGCTACATACTAACAACACATCCAGGTGAGGAACACGCAGTGCTACATACTAACAGACCGAGGTGAGAAACACGCAGCGCTACATACTAACAACACACCGAGGTGAGAAACACGCAGTGCTACATACTAACAACAGACCGAGGTGAGAAACACACAGTGCTACATACTAACAGACCGAGGTGAGAAACACGCAGCGCTACATACTAACAACACACCGAGGTGAGAAACACGCAGTGCTACATACTAACAACACACCGAGGTGAGAAACACGCAGTGCTACATACTAACAACACACCGAGGTGAGAAACACGCAGCGCTACATACTAACAACACACCGAGGTGAGAAACACGCAGCGCTACACACTAACAGACCGAGGTGAGAAACACGCAGCGCTACATACTAACAACACACCGAGGTGAGAAACACGCAGCGCTACACACTAAAAGACTGAGGTGAGAAACACGCAGTGCTACATACTAACAACACATCCAGGTGAGGAACACACAGTGCTACATACTAACACATCCAGGTGAGGAACACACAGTGCTACACACTAACAACACATCCAGGTGAGGAACACACAGTGCTACATACTAACAACACATCCAGGTGAGGAACACACAATGCTACACACTAACAACACATCCAGGTGAGGAACACACAGTGCTACATACTAACAACACATCCAGGTGAGGAACACACAGTGCTACACACTAACAACACATCCAGGTGAGGAACACACAGTGCTACATACTAACAACACATCCAGGTGAGAAACACACAGTGCTACATACTAATAACACACCGAGGTGAGAAACACGCAGTGCTACATACTAACAACACATCCAGGTGAGAAACACGCAGCGCTACATACTAACAACAGACCGAGGTGAGAAACACGCAGTGCTACATACTAACAACACATCCAGGTGAGGAACACACAATGCTACATACTAACACATCCAGGTGAGGAACACACAGTGCTACATACTAACAACACATCCAGGTGAGGAACACACAGTGCTACATACTAACAACACATCCAGGTGAGGAACACACAGTGCTACATACTAACAACACATCCAGGTGAGGAACACGCAGTGCTACATACTAACAACACATCCAGGTGAGGAACACGCAGTGCTACATACTAACAACACATCCAGGTGAGGAACACGCAGTGCTACGTACTAACAACACATCCAGGTGAGGAACACACAGTGCTACATACTAACAACACATCCAGGTGAGAAACACGCAGCGCTACTGTGGGGGAAATTACCCAGGCCCCCAGCTTTTGTGATATTATTTTCGATTCTACTGTTTCAGAGAAATCATTTCAGTTGCTAGAATGTCAGAAGTACCAAGTAATAAACCGGCAGCCAGAGAGAGTCAGAGGACTGATAACAATGTAACAGAAGTTGGAATAAAGTCCTCAATAGTTCTGCTGAATCATTATGACATGTTTGATGTTTAGACACGTATGAAGGAAATATCAGAATCGCTGAAGGATGGAAAATGTTAGGTATTACGAATAGAGTTTCATCGATCATGTGGCAAATGGCCGAATGATGTAAACACGTATGTAACGTTTGGCTCAGAATCAACGTCACTTTATTTATATGAGATGTTTATAAAAAGGGCTCCTATCTGCAATAACGGTCGGAGATGAATTGTACACTCAATGCAGCTGTACACATTGACATTCTCCCTGCCGATCGGTATCACTTAAACAATGATGAGTACTCATTTCAATTTGGACGCCGGATGACATACTAACGGGAGTTTTTTCCTAACAGCTACATACTAACAGCACACCGAGGTGAGAAACACACAATGCTACATACTAACAACACATCCAGGTGAGGAACACACAATGCTACATACTAACAGCACACCGAGGTGAGAAACACACAATGCTACATACTAACAGCACACCGAGGTGAGAAACACACAATGCTACATACTAACAACACATCCAGGTGAGAAACACACAGTGCTACATACTAACAACACATCCAGGTGAGAAACACACAGTGCTACATACTAACAACACATCCAGGTGAGAAACACACAGTGCTACATACTAACAACACATCCAGGTGAGAAACACACAATGCTACATACTAACAACACATCCAGGTGAGGAACACACAATGCTACATACTAACAACACATCCAGGTGAGGAACACACAATGCTACATACTAACAACACATCCAGGTGAGGAACACACAATGCTACATACTAACAACACATCCAGGTGAGGAACACACAATGCTACATACTAACAACACACCGAGGTCAGGAACACGCAATCCTATATACTACTAGAGGTACACGACCGTTCGCTGGAATTGTAGGTCTCTACTAAAGGTACAGGACCATTACCATCAGATTGGAGGTCACTACTAGAGGGACACGACCGTTAGCTGTGGATTGTAGGTCAGTACTTGAGGTTCACGGCAGTTAAAGGTGGATTGTGGGTCACTACTAGAGGGACACGATCATTAGCTGTGGATTGTAGGTCACTACTAGAGGGACACGACCATTAGCTGTGGATTGTAGGTCAGTACTTGAGGTTCACGGCAGTTAGAGGTGGATTGTGGGTCACTACTAGAGGGACACGACCGTTAGCTGTGGATTGTGGGTCACTACTGGAGGGACACGACCGTTAGCTGTGGATTGTAGGTCACTACTGGAGGGACACGACCGTTAGCTGTGGATTGTAGGCCACTACTGGAGGGACACGACCGTTAGCTGTGGATTGTAGGCCACTACTGGAGGGACACGACCGTTAGCTGTGGATTGTAGGCCACTACTGGAGGGACACGACCGTTAGCTGTGGATTGTAGGCCACTACTGGAGGGACACGACCGTTAGCTGTGGATTGTAGGCCACTACTGGAGGGACACGACCGTTAGCTGTGGATTGTAGGCCACTACTGGAGGGACACGACCGTTAGCTGTGGATTGTAGGCCACTACTGGAGGGACACGACCGTTAGCTGTGGATTGTAGGCCACTACTGGAGGGACACGACCGTTAGCTGTGGATTGTAGGCCACTACTGGAGGGACACGACCGTTAGCTGTGGATTGTAGGCCACTACTGGAGGGACACGACCGTTAGCTGTGGATTGTAGGCCACTACTGGAGGGACACGACCGTTAGCTGTGGATTGTAGGCCACTACTGGAGGGACACGACCGTTAGCTGTGGATTGTAGGCCACTACTGGAGGGACACGACCGTTAGCTGTGGATTGTAGGCCACTACTGGAGGGACACGACCGTTAGCTGTGGATTGTAGGCCACTACTGGAGGGACACGACCGTTAGCTGTGGATTGTAGGCCACTACTGGAGGGACACGACCGTTAGCTGTGGATTGTAGGCCACTACTGGAGGGACACGACCGTTAGCTGTGGATTGTAGGCCACTACTGGAGGGACACGACCGTTAGCTGTGGATTGTAGGCCACTACTGGAGGGACACGACCGTTAGCTGTGGATTGTAGGCCACTACTGGAGGGACACGACCGTTAGCTGTGGATTGTAGGCCACTACTGGAGGGACACGACCGTTAGCTGTGGATTGTAGGCCACTACTGGAGGGACACGACCGTTAGCTGTGGATTGTAGGCCACTACTGGAGGGACACGACCGTTAGCTGTGGATTGTAGGCCACTACTGGAGGGACACGACCGTTAGCTGTGGATTGTAGGCCACTACTGGAGGGACACGACCGTTAGCTGTGGATTGTAGGCCACTACTGGAGGGACACGACCGTTAGCTGTGGATTGTAGGCCACTACTGGAGGGACACGACCGTTAGCTGTGGATTGTAGGCCACTACTGGAGGGACACGACCGTTAGCTGTGGATTGTAGGCCACTACTGGAGGGACACGACCGTTAGCTGTGGATTGTAGGCCACTACTGGAGGGACACGACCGTTAGCTGTGGATTGTAGGCCACTACTGGAGGGACACGACCGTTAGCTGTGGATTGTAGGCCACTACTGGAGGGACACGACCGTTAGCTGTGGATTGTAGGCCACTACTGGAGGGACACGACCGTTAGCTGTGGATTGTAGGCCACTACTGGAGGGACACGACCGTTAGCTGTGGATTGTAGGCCACTACTGGAGGGACACGACCGTTAGCTGTGGATTGTAGGCCACTACTGGAGGGACACGACCGTTAGCTGTGGATTGTAGGCCACTACTGGAGGGACACGACCGTTAGCTGTGGATTGTAGGCCACTACTGGAGGGACACGACCGTTAGCTGTGGATTGTAGGCCACTACTGGAGGGACACGACCGTTAGCTGTGGATTGTAGGCCACTACTGGAGGGACACGACCGTTAGCTGTGGATTGTAGGCCACTACTGGAGGGACACGACCGTTAGCTGTGGATTGTAGGCCACTACTGGAGGGACACGACCGTTAGCTGTGGATTGTAGGCCACTACTGGAGGGACACGACCGTTAGCTGTGGATTGTAGGCCACTAGTGGAGGGACACGACCGTTAGCTGTGGATTGTAGGCCACTAGTGGAGGGACACGACCGTTAGCTGTGGATTGTAGGCCACTAGTGGAGGGACACGACCGTTAGCTGTGGATTGTAGGCCACTAGTGGAGGGACACGACCGTTAGCTGTGGATTGTAGGCCACTAGTGGAGGGACACGACCGTTAGCTGTGGATTGTAGGCCACTAGTGGAGGGACACGACCGTTAGCTGTGGATTGTAGGCCACTAGTGGAGGGACACGACCGTTAGCTGTGGATTGTAGGCCACTAGTGGAGGGACACGACCGTTAGCTGTGGATTGTAGGCCACTAGTGGAGGGACACGACCGTTAGCTGTGGATTGTAGGCCACTACTGGAGGGACACGACCGTTAGCTGTGGATTGTAGGCCACTACTGGAGGGACACGACCGTTAGCTGTGGATTGTAGGCCACTACTGGAGGGACACGACCGTTAGCTGTGGATTGTAGGCCACTACTGGAGGGACACGACCGTTAGCTGTGGATTGTAGGCCACTACTGGAGGGACACGACCGTTAGCTGTGGATTGTAGGCCACTACTGGAGGGACACGACCGTTAGCTGTGGATTGTAGGCCACTACTGGAGGGACACGACCGTTAGCTGTGGATTGTAGGCCACTACTGGAGGGACACGACCGTTAGCTGTGGATTGTAGGCCACTACTAGAGGGACACGACCGTTAGCTGTGGATTGTAGGCCACTACTAGAGGGACACGACCGTTAGCTGTGGATTGTAGGCCACTACTAGAGGGACACGACCGTTAGCTGTGGATTGTAGGCCACTACTAGAGGGACACGACCGTTAGCTGTGGATTGTAGGCCACTACTAGAGGGACACGACCGTTAGCTGTGGATTGTAGGCCACTACTAGAGGGACACGACCGTTAGCTGTGGATTGTAGGCCACTACTAGAGGGACACGACCGTTAGCTGTGGATTGTAGGCCACTACTAGAGGGACACGACCGTTAGCTGTGGATTGTAGGCCACTACTAGAGGGACACGACCGTTAGCTGTGGATTGTAGGCCACTACTAGAGGGACACGACCGTTAGCTGTGGATTGTAGGCCACTACTAGAGGGACACGACCGTTAGCTGTGGATTGTAGGCCACTACTAGAGGGACACGACCGTTAGCTGTGGATTGTAGGCCACTACTAGAGGGACACGACCGTTAGCTGTGGATTGTAGGCCACTACTAGAGGGACACGACCGTTAGCTGTGGATTGTAGGCCACTACTAGAGGGACACGACCGTTAGCTGTGGATTGTAGGCCACTACTAGAGGGACACGACCGTTAGCTGTGGATTGTAGGCCACTACTAGAGGGACACGACCGTTAGCTGTGGATTGTAGGCCACTACTAGAGGGACACGACCGTTAGCTGTGGATTGTAGGCCACTACTAGAGGGACACGACCGTTAGCTGTGGATTGTAGGCCACTACTAGAGGGACACGACCGTTAGCTGTGGATTGTAGGCCACTACTAGAGGGACACGACCGTTAGCTGTGGATTGTAGGCCACTACTAGAGGGACACGACCGTTAGCTGTGGATTGTAGGCCACTACTAGAGGGACACGACCGTTAGCTGTGGATTGTAGGCCACTACTAGAGGGACACGACCGTTAGCTGTGGATTGTAGGCCACTACTAGAGGGACACGACCGTTAGCTGTGGATTGTAGGCCACTACTAGAGGGACACGACCGTTAGCTGTGGATTGTAGGCCACTACTAGAGGGACACGACCGTTAGCTGTGGATTGTAGGCCACTACTAGAGGGACACGACCGTTAGCTGTGGATTGTAGGCCACTACTAGAGGGACACGACCGTTAGCTGTGGATTGTAGGCCACTACTAGAGGGACACGACCGTTAGCTGTGGATTGTAGGCCACTACTAGAGGGACACGACCGTTAGCTGTGGATTGTAGGCCACTACTAGAGGGACACGACCGTTAGCTGTGGATTGTAGGCCACTACTAGAGGGACACGACCGTTAGCTGTGGATTGTAGGCCACTACTAGAGGGACACGACCGTTAGCTGTGGATTGTAGGCCACTACTAGAGGGACACGACCGTTAGCTGTGGATTGTAGGCCACTACTAGAGGGACACGACCGTTAGCTGTGGATTGTAGGCCACTACTAGAGGGACACGACCGTTAGCTGTGGATTGTAGGCCACTACTAGAGGGACACGACCGTTAGCTGTGGATTGTAGGCCACTACTAGAGGGACACGACCGTTAGCTGTGGATTGTAGGCCACTACTAGAGGGACACGACCGTTAGCTGTGGATTGTAGGCCACTACTAGAGGGACACGACCGTTAGCTGTGGATTGTAGGCCACTACTAGAGGGACACGACCGTTAGCTGTGGATTGTAGGCCACTACTAGAGGGACACGACCGTTAGCTGTGGATTGTAGGTCACTACTAGAGGGACACGACCGTTAGCTGTGGATTGTAGGTCACTACTAGAGGGACACGACCGTTAGCTGTAGATTGTAGGTCACTAGTGGAGGGACACGACCGTTAGCTGTGGATTGTAGGTCACTACTAGAGGGACACGACCGTTAGCTGTAGATTGTAGGTCACTAGTGGAGGGACACGACCGTTAGCTGTGGATTGTAGGTCACTACTAGAGGGACACGACCGTTAGCTGTGGATTGTAGGTCACTACTAGAGGGACACGACCGTTAGCTGTGGATTGTAGGTCACTACTAGAGGGACACGACCGTTAGCTGTGGATTGTAGGTCACTACTAGAGGGACACGACCGTTAGCTGTGGATTGTAGGTCACTACTAGAGGGACACGACCGTTAGCTGTGGATTGTAGGTCACTACTAGAGGGACACGACCGTTAGCTGTGGATTGTAGGTCACTACTAGAGGGACACGACCGTTAGCTGTGGATTGTAGGCCACTACTAGAGGGACACGACCGTTAGCTGTGGATTGTAGGCCACTACTAGAGGGACACGACCGTTAGCTGTGGATTGTAGGTCACTACTAGAGGGACACGACCGTTAGCTGTGGATTGTAGGTCACTACTAGAGGGACACGACCGTTAGCTGTGGATTGTAGGTCACTACTGGAGGGACACGACCGTTAGCTGTGGATTGTAGGTCACTACTGGAGGGACACGACCGTTAGCTGTGGATTGTAGGTCACTACTGGAGGGACACGACCGTTAGCTGTGGATTGTAGGTCACTACTGGAGGGACACGACCGTTAGCTGTGGATTGTAGGTCACTACTAGAGGGACACGACCGTTAGCTGTGGATTGTAGGTCACTACTAGAGGGACACGACCGTTAGCTGTGGATTGTAGGTCACTACTAGAGGGACACGACCGTTAGCTGTGGATTGTAGGTCACTACTAGAGGGACACGACCGTTAGCTGTGGATTGTAGGCCACTACTAGAGGGACACGACCGTTAGCTGTGGATTGTAGGCCACTACTAGAGGGACACGACCGTTAGCTGTGGATTGTAGGCCACTACTAGAGGGACACGACCGTTAGCTGTGGATTGTAGGTCACTACTAGAGGGACACGACCGTTAGCTGTGGATTGTAGGTCACTACTAGAGGGACACGACCGTTAGCTGTGGATTGTAGATCACTACTAGAGGGACACGACCGTTAGCTGTGGATTGTAGGTCACTACTAGAGGGACACGACCGTTAGCTGTGGATTGTAGGCCACTACTAGAGGGACACGACCGTTAGCTGTGGATTGTAGGCCACTACTAGAGGGACACGACCGTTAGCTGTGGATTGTAGGCCACTACTAGAGGGACACGACCGTTAGCTGTGGATTGTAGGTCACTACTAGAGGGACACGACCGTTAGCTGTGGATTGTAGGTCACTACTAGAGGGACACGACCGTTAGCTGTGGATTGTAGGCCACTACTAGAGGGACACGACCGTTAGCTGTGGATTGTAGGCCACTACTAGAGGGACACGACCGTTAGCTGTGGATTGTAGGCCACTACTAGAGGGACACGACCGTTAGCTGTGGATTGTAGGCCACTACTAGAGGGACACGACCGTTAGCTGTGGATTGTAGGTCACTACTAGAGGGACACGACCGTTAGCTGTGGATTGTAGGTCACTACTAGAGGGACACGACCGTTAGCTGTGGATTGTAGGTCACTACTAGAGGGACACGACCGTTAGCTGTGGATTGTAGGTCACTACTAGAGGGACACGACCGTTAGCTGTAGATTGTAGGTCACTAGTGGAGGGACACGACCGTTAGCTGTGGATTGTAGGTCACTACTAGAGGGACAGAGCCATTTCCCTCCTTCTCTGTGTGTTGGAGTAGCTGATTTCTGGGTCTCCTGGTGGCTCTGGTGATTTCTGGTCTCCTGGTGGCTCTGGTGATTTCTGGTCTCCTGGTGGCTCTGGTGATTTCTGGTCTCCTGGTGGCTCTGGTGATTTCTGGTCTCCTGGTGGCTCTGGTGATTTGGTCATCAATTGAGGTGAGATGGTAGCTCTGGTATAAATGTCCTTTTAAGATGGTATAGATGTTCCTCTCTATCTGGTGGGTTGGAGCAGATCTGGTTGTATCTGACGGCCCGGCTGTAGACAATGCACTTTTTGATGTGTCTGGGATGGTATCTGTCTCATCTGAGGTATTTGGGACGATCAATCAGTTTGCAGTACAGGGATGTCTGTATTGAGTTGTTTGAGATTTTATGTTGGTGTCCAAAAAGTGGAGTAGCTTAATGTCAGGCTTATGGTGGGGGCTGCATTGAATCTCTCATGGAATTGTATTAGTTCTTGTCCGGTGTTGGTCCAGATGATTATGTCATCAATGTAGCAGACGTAGGCCAATGGTTTGTTGGAGGCCAGGAAGTCACTCTCCGGTTCTGCCATGATAAGGTTGGCATATTGCGGTGCCATTTTACTGTCCGGTGGTCAGTCCATCTTCAAGGGGGATGTTGGAGTATTAGGATTACACATCCATAGTGGCCAGGATGGCGGCATCGGGGACGGCCCCTACGGTTGATCAATTTGCTCAGTAGGTTTTTTTCTCTTCTATATCTTTGGATCCATTTCGTTTCGGCCTGAAGAAGAGACATTAAAGGGTGTCATATGTACAGGATTCCTGGGTTTGTCCTGAGATCAGTCACACACTAACACAACATACAGCACTGGTGTTCGGTGACGGGCAGACTCCGTGTATCAGAGTGGTCGGTGACTGCTGTTAGCGGGAGGCGGGCTGTCAGTCAGCCACACCCATAGCGGATGGCATGGTCTCAGCTTCTGATGTAAGTTCATGTCCCGGGGAGGGAAGAGGTTAATGTCACCCCTGTGCCGTCATCGAGTCACATAATTAAATTCTGTCGGCCATAGCATAATGGCGTGGAGCGCAGAATGGGCTCGCTGGGACGTCCGCCTGCAGATTGTCACTTGCTATCTTCTCTCCTGTCCAGCCGCTGCACAATGGCGTACGAGGAGACCGTCAACCGCCTGAGAAGCAGCTTTCGAGAAGGGAAGACGCGGCCGTTACAGTTCCGGATTTCGCAGCTGAAAGCGTTGAATAAATTCGTAGAAGAAAATAAGGAGCAGATACTGGAGAGTCTGAAGAAAGACATGAAGAAGGTGAGTGCGGAACACAGAGTGGGCGAGACATAACTAGCGCAGTAATGGAGCCATACTGGCGGACCGCGCCCTGATGTATGCATACCGCCAAGCAGTGCAGCGCTGCGCCAATCATTGCCATGTCATGGTGGTCAGTGCTCAGACTGCTGGAGGTGCCCTGAGGTGAAGTGTGAAATGGCGCCCCCTCATCTTACAGGTACTGCAGGCACCTATAGCCCTGTTGCGCTTTCAGGCTTCATATAACTTTACTGAACAGTTGCATCATACAGTCCTGCTCAGACGGGCGGTTATACAAGCGTTACGTAATAACTGGCATTACACTTTCCAAACAGGTAATAACACTTTCATCATGCGGCGTCTCTCATCTACAGTTACATCAGTTCCTCATTAGTTCCTCCTGGCAGCAGTAAGGCACATGGCGTTCTCATAACTACATACCTCATGGATGGCCGTAACGACTGAGCGCCTGACGGCTCCCCAGAGGTCGTCATACTGCTGGTTTCACTTCCCTTACTTTACGCTCCTCCGTGCTGCGCCATTACTAAACCTCGAGCACATTGTATGCTTACACTTCAGCCTTAAGCCTTTTACCCCTTTATGCTATTCCATTAACCCTTGCCAGGCCTTGTGTAACCTAAACCACAGTGCCATAATTACATCCCGCTGTTACAGTTCCGTTACCCCTCGCCCCATGCCAAACAGGAGGTGGTAGTCCACTCACGCTGATACGAGTCGTTGCTCGCTGTGCGCTCTCGCTTCTGTTGTTGTCCGGCACAGGTCTTTGATACCACTACCATGGTGACCAGCACGGCAGAGAGGGAGATGCTGTGGGGCCCATTGGTTGAGCTTACTAGTCGCCGATAGCTAGAGGTCTCTGAGGAGTGGGAAGGACCCAGACCTAGGAGGGGTGTGCAGCAGGTAGATAAGATGGTAGTCACGGTGGCTCCACTGCTCCTCCTGGCAAGGTGTAAATGTTGTCTGGCGTGGTGCCACTACAGTGGTAAAGCTGGCAGTTCTTAACGCCTGCGGGTTGGGCAAGGGGAAGATGTTTGTCGTGATGCCAGTCCATATACAGGTAGGGAAACAAAAATGAGGGTAGTAGTCCTTGCTCCAGTGCGTAGTGTGGTACCTCAGTGCAGATGTATTATTGGTGGGAAGGCACTCCAGGAAGGAGAATAGGTGGTAAAACAATTAAACTTTTTATTGGCACAGAGAGGGAGTGGGGACTCTTGAACTTGGCAGCAGTTACACAACTTGAATTCCATTACTTGAGGTCAATGATGACCTTGAATTACATGGATAGACAGTGATTACTTCTGATTCTCTCTGCATTCTCCAGGGCTTGACAACCTTAACTTTCAGCTTTTCTCCCAGGCTTTAACTATTGCATTGAACATTACTTTCTGACTTGATTTCCCTTCTTTCCTTTTCTTTCTCTCTCCTCTGCTAACTCTTCAGAATAACTGGGCTTGAAGATGCTCACACTTCAGATGTTCTAGCTTCCCACCGCACAGGTTGATCCTTGACATTGCTCCTCTTTCTCTCCTTCTCTCTATTTTGCATCAGACTCTTCTCCTCCTCCTCTCACTTGACTCTCTAACTCCGCCCACTCTCTACCTTTTTTACTCTCCTCTTACTCGCTCGCCCAATCCTAAACTAGGAGAAAACTCTCTATCCAATCCCTGAGCTAACTAGAGGATGAGTGATAGGTATGAGAGCAGGTTAGGGTGAATCATGCAGGGTTTGCTGGAAAGAAGACTTAATTAAAACATTTGAAGTGATACTCAAATATTTAACATATGTTTAAAGATATAGACATGTAATTATGTAAAGTGTCTAACAGTGCTGCGGGTCCCCCAACTCTGGGGTACTACATGGGCTGTGCATGTCTGCGGCTGTGACACAGCTCCCAGACCCTTTATACTGGGTGCTTATGGCCTTAGCTTTCGCTGTCCACTTTTCCCTATCTGCAGGATGTTCCTCATTAGCTGTGCCACCGCTACCTCACCAGTGGAGGATTCAGAAATGTGGCGCCCAAAGTGCCTATTAACCCCTCTTCACTACCGCTGCCTTCTGGTAGAGGATTGACCTGCACCTCTGTGTGCCAGCTATAGCGCTCGCTTCCTCCTCCGTGGCCCGTAATTATAGGAGTCTCTGGGGAAGAGCTTCACATGGTGGCCATCATGTGAAGGGAGGATGCAGTAGTAATAATGTCCTCTGGGATGGCAGCATTGGCACATGCTGCCAAGTCTGTGACCGCCGACCTCTCCCAGTGGTGTCTGTGCTGCGTGTAGGAGTGGCGCACACAGATGCTGTCACAGACTAAGCCGCGGCTGCCATGGGGGACCAGGAATGCAGGCAGGGTGAGTGAAATGCCTGTTGGGTTCTTGCCCGGCCGACTCCTAGGAAGCAATTATTTTTTTTACCAGCAATTAATGGGCAGTAAAAAAAAATTAGCAGCCGGGGTGACGGGGTGACAACCGTCCGCCCCTCTGAGGTCCCGCAGGGTCGGGCCACTTTGTGGTAGGTGGACAGCTTGTAGTAAATATGGCTTCTTGGGGTGTACAAGCTCGGACCTATACTATATACGGCATGTATGCATTGGGCTGCTCCTAGGCTGGGCCCCTCTCCATCACAGTGGCCCCTGGTCCTCATGTTTAGACAATCATACAGGTTTGCTGACTTGCTTTCTGTTTTCGCAGCCATTATTTGAAGTGGAGCTATCAGAATTTAGTCTGCTAAAAAGTGAGATCAACCTGGCGCTCAACAACCTGACCACCTGGACGGCCGACGAGCACGTGAGCAAGAATTTGGTGAGTCCACCGCTGGTGAATGACAGAGCAGCCACTGGGGCAGATGTGCCAGCCAATGGAGGGAGGATGAGGGGGAGAGGGGGGATGAGGAAGGAGGATGAGGGGAGAGGGGGTAGGGAGGGGAGAGGGGGCAGGGAAGGGAGGGGAGAGGGGAGGATTAGGGGGAAGGGAAGATGATGAGGGGTGAGGGGGGAGGATGAGGAAGGCTTTGGGGCAGTAAAGAATAATTCAGGAATCCATTAAGACTGACATTTTGTCACCCAGGAGTAATCTGAAACGTGCCAAAGTTATTAAAGGCCCATTTACACGGGCCAAGTGTCAGCCAAACGATGCCCGCCCCTCGTCCCTGTACCCCCGCGGTCCCGTGCTCCTGCAGGGGAGCTAGCACAGCTGTTTCGCACATGGAGCGGCTAGCAGGGGGGCGGGGCAGTGCAGGAGATTTCTCTCCTCTCGCCCCCCCTGCCCCTCTCCATTGAGATACACAGCGGCCATTCGCTATGAACGGCGACTGTATGCACTGACCGAGGAGCGATGAGCCTTATGCAGCATAAAGGATGAGCGGTGAAGCTCATGGCTCATCGGTCAGTGTAACCAGCGGCCGCTCAGTGGTGAACAGCCGCTGTGTTATGTCAGTGGAGGGGGGAGGGGAGCGTAAGGAGAGAAATCTCCTGCACTGCTCCGCCCCCTGCTGGTGGCTCCATGACCCAGCCAGCTCTC
Source organism: Eleutherodactylus coqui (assembly GCA_035609135.1). Taxonomy (NCBI): domain Eukaryota; kingdom Metazoa; phylum Chordata; class Amphibia; order Anura; family Eleutherodactylidae; genus Eleutherodactylus; species Eleutherodactylus coqui. Next base: position 528,569,896 of record CM069405.1, on the reverse strand, counting down.
ATGCAGGAGCACAGGAGCCCGAAGATACTGGAACGAGGGGCGGCCATCGTTTGCCCAACAGCCGTCCTGTGTAAATGGGGCTTAAGAGGTGAACGCCAGAAAATAGAGCGCAGCCAACCAGTAAATCCGTCCGGCCCCGGACCTTTTCGCTAATTCCCACAAACGTTTTTTGGAAACCAGGCGAGAGAGCAGCGTAAGTTTGGGGAAAAACATTCAGAATCTATGCAGCTTGTCGGCTAGACTCCCCCCCCCCCACGTGCGGGAACTCCGGATGGAATAAAGCCAGCGATACATTCTCCCTGAAGTTTAAAAATGTGTCAAAAATATACACCGGCTCACCGTGAAAGGCGCTGCCAGCTGCCCGCGGTGTCAGATCCGTGGTATCACCAGGTTAGGGCGCACATCAGCCACCATCAGATGACTGCGCTCGGACCGCCCCTAGGAAAGTCGCTGGGCCCTCCTGCTGCGATAAAGCCTTCTGCCTGCTCTAACAGAAGAGGAAGCTGGAAAAGAGGCTCCTCCCCCCGGGTGGTATCATGTGATGTAGGCGTGGCTTATTCCTGCCTTTCATAATGTTACTCGCACAGTTATAGGAACCGCAACAAAGACCCAGAGCCGCCCTGATTCCTCCACAGGAGGGCGCAAATACTTATATGATACAAACTGTGACTGTCCAATGTCTCGCCTTCGTCCGGAGAGGCACCACGTTTGGGGTACGGGGGTGCCGTGGCAGTAGTGGCTTTCCCTTATCTGGGCTCAATAAGCATCCCTGACTCATCCGCCTACTGTGTAGTAAAGAAACGATGCAAGCGGCTCCACACGATACCTGCGGGGGGCGCTGCGATTATCAGCATAAACCGTAATCCAGCGCACGACAGCGCGAGGCGTCTCATAGAGGAGACCCCCAATGTCCTGGGCATGAGGGGACACTAGGAGACCACCAATGTACTAGCTGCCTACAGCCCTGCACACGCCTAGAACATGTATGAGATCATGGCCACATCTCACTGCGGATGTTCTCCTCCCGCGGCAGGTCACAGCCCTGGACTCGGCCTTCATCCGGAAGGAGCCGTTTGGTGTTGTTCTTATCATCTCCCCATGGAATTACCCCGTGAACCTCTCTCTCATCCCCCTTGTTGGGGCGATTGCGGCCGGTGAGTCCCTCGTATTGTCATCTGCAGGTTAGACATCTCTTAGCAGTCCTGGTTGTGGGAACAGAAGCTGGAACCTCAAACATCAACGCCGGGTTCTAGATTTATGCAGAAATGTAGATTGAGGACCAGGAAGATGTTTCCAGTAGGCTCAGCCAGAAATGGCGCCAGGAGTCCAACGGGAAAGGATCAGTGGTGCAGCGGCATCAGAATGCAGAGCTTGGGGAGGATGGGAGGAAGTAAAGGGTAAAATGGAGGGTGTGGGGGAGCAGAGGGGGCAGAGGAACAGAGGGTGTGGGGGAACAGAGGGCGTGGGGGAGCAGAGGGGGCGGAGGAAAAGAGGGTGTAGGGGAGCACAGGGCTGGAGGAACAGAGGGTGTGGGGGAGCACAGGGGGCGGAGGAAAAGAGGGTGTAGGGGAGCACAGGGCTGGAGGAACGGAGGGTGTGGGGGGGCAGAGGGGTCGGAGGAACAGAGGGTGAAGGGGAGCACAGGGGGCGGAGGAACGGAGAGTGTGGGGGAGCAGAGGGGTCGGAGGAACAGAGGGTGAAGGGGAGCACAGGGGGCGGAGGAACGGAGGGTGTGGGGGAGCAGAGGGGGCGGCGGAACAGAGGGTGTTCGGGAGAAAAGGGGGCGGAGGAACGGAGTGTGTTCGAGAGCAGAGGGGGCGGAGGAACAGAGGGTGTGGGGGAGCAAAGGGGGCTGAGGAACAGAGAGTGTGTGGGAGCAGAAGGGGTGGAGGAACGGAGGGTGTGGGGGAGCAAAGGGGGTGGAGGAACAGAGGGTGTGGGGGAGCAGAGGGGGTGGAGGAACAGAGGGTGTGGGGGAGCACAGGGGGTGGAGGAAAAGAGGGTGTAGGGGAGCACAGGGGGTGGGGGAACGAAGGGTGTGGGGGAGCAGAGGGGTCGGAGGAACAGAGGGTGTAGGGGAGCACAGGGGGGCAGAGGAACGGAGGGTGTGGGGGAGCAGAGGGGTCGGAGGAACAGAGGGTGTAGGGGAGCACAGGGGGGCAGAGGAACGGAGGGTGTGGGGGAGCAGAGGGGGCGGAGGAACGGAGGGTGTTCGGGAGCAAAGGGGGCGGAGGAACGGAGGGTGTGTGGGAACAGAGGGGGCGGAGGAACAGAGGGTGTGGGGGAGCTGAGGGGGCGGAGGAACGGAGGGTGTTCGGGAGCAGAGGGGGCAGAGGAACGGAGGGTGTGGGGGAGCAAAGGGGGCTGAGGAACAGAGAGTGTGTGGGAGCAAAGGGGGCTGAGGAACAGAGAGTGTGTGGGAGCAGAGGGGGTGGAGGGACAGAGGGTGTGGGAGAGCAGAGGGGGCGGAGGAATGGAGGGTGTGGGGAAGCAAAGGGGGCAGAGGAACAAGGTGTGTGGGAGCAGAGGGGGCGGGGGAACAGAGAGTGTGGGGGAGCAGAGGGGGCTGAGGAACAGAGTGTGGGGAAGCAGAGGGGGTGGAGGAACAGAGGGTGTTCAGGAGCAGAGGGGGTGGAGGAACGGAGGGTGTGGGGGAGAAGAGAGGAAGAGAGTGTGTGAGTGCAGAAGGGGCAGAGGTTGTAAGGGTAAAGAGCGCACAGAGGTTTAAGTAGGAGTGGGGAGCATGGGATAGAGTAAAGGGTACAATGGAGGGTGTGTGTGAGCAGAGGGGGCGGGGAAACAGAGGGTGTGGGGGAGCAGAGGGGCAGAGAAACAGGGTGTGTGGGAGCAGAGGGGGCGGAGAGACAGAGGGTGTGTGGGAGCAGAGGGGGCGGAGGAACAGAGCGTGTGGGGGAGCAGAGGGGGCGGAGGAACAGAGGGTGTGGGGGAGCAGAGGGGGTGGAAGAACAGAGGGTGTTCGGGAGCAGAGGGGGCAGAGGAACGGAGGGTGTGGGGGAGCAAAGGGGGCAGAGGAACGGAGGGTGTGGGGGAGCAAAGGGGGCTCAGGATCAGAGTCTGTGTAGGAGCAGAGGGGGTGGAGGAACAGGGTGTGGGGGAGAAGAGGGGGCGTAAGAACACAGGTTGTTCGGGAGCAAAGGGGGCGGAGGAACGGAAGGTGTGGGGGAGCAAAGGGGGCGGAGGAACAGAGGGTGTTCAGGAGCAAAGGGGGCGGAGGAACGGAGGGTGTTCGAGAGCAGAGGGGGTGGAGGAACGGAGGGTGTGGGGGAGCAAAGCGGGCGAAGGAACTGAGGGTGTTCGGGAGCAAAGGGGGGCGGAGGAACGGAGGGTGTTCGAGAGCAGAGGGGGAGGAGGAACAGAGGGTGTGTGGGAGCAGAGGGGGTGGAGGAACAGAGGGTGTGGGGGAATAGAGGGGGCGGAGGAACGGAGGGTGTGGGGGAGCAGAGGGGGCGGAGGAACGGAGGGTGTGGGGGAGCAAAGGGGGCAGAGGAACGGAGGGTGTTCGGGAGCAAAGGGGGCGGAGGAACGGAGGGTGTTCGAGAGCAGAGGGGGCGGAGGAACGGAGGGTGTTCGAGAGCAGAGGGGGTGGAGGAACGGAGGGTGTGGGGGAGCAAAGCGGGCAAAGGAACTGAGGGTGTTCAGGAGCAAAGGGGGGCGGAGGAACGGAGGGTGTTCAAGAGCAGAGGGGGAGGAGCAACAGAGGGCGTGGGGGAGCAGAGGGGCGGAAGAACAGAGGGTGTGGGGGAATAGAGGGGGCGGAGGAACGGAGGGTGTGGGGGAGCAGAGGGGGCGGAGGAACGGAGGGTGTGGGGGAGCAGAGGGGGCGGAGGAACGGAGGGTGTGGGGGAGTAAAGGGGGCAGAGGAACGGAGGGTGTGGGGGAGCAAAGGGGGCTGAGGAACGGAGGGTGTGTGGGAGCAGAGGGGGTGGAGGAACAGAGGGTGTGGGGGAGCAAAGGGGGCGGAAGAACAGAGGGTGTTCGGGCGAAAAAGGGGCAGAGCAACGGAGGGTGTGGGAGAGGAGAGGGGGCGGAGGAACAGAGGGTGTGGGAAAGCAGAGAGGGCGGAGGAACAGAGGGTGTGGGGGAGCAGAGGAGGCTGAGGAACAGAGGGTGTAGGGGAGCAGAGGGGGCGGAGGAACGGAGGGTGTGGGCAAGCAAAGGGGGCAGAGGAACAAAGGGTGTGTGGGAGCAGAGGGGGCGTCGGAACAGAGGGTGTGGGGGAGCAGAGGGGGCGCGGAACAGAGGGTGTGTGGGAGCAGACGGGATGGAGGAACAGACGGTGTGGGGAAGCAAAGGGTGCAGAGGAACAGGGTGTGTGGGAGCAGACGGGGTGGAGGAACAGAGGGTGTGGGGGAGCAGAGGGGGCGGAAGAACAGAGGGTGTTCGGGAGCAGAGGGGGTGGAGGAACGGAAGGTGTGGGGGAGCATAGGGGGCGGAGGAACAGAGGGGGTGGAGGAACAGAGGGTGTGGGAGAGCAAAGGGGGCTGAGGAAAAGAGGGTGTTCGGGAGCAGAGGGGTGGAGGAACAGAAGGTGTGGGAGAACATAGGGGGCGGAGGAACAGAGGGAGTGGGGGAGCAGAGGGGGCAGAGGAATGGAGGGTGTGGGAGAGCGTAGGGGCGGAGGAACAGAGGGTGTGGGGGAGCAATCTATCTGGAAGAGCACGGACATTCACATATTCTAGAACTCTGTATATTCTCTTAAACTTGTGTATATAATTAGAAGTGCTACGAAGAAGTAGATCTTGTGAACCACAATCAACTCGTCGTGCTTCTTTAAATAACTTCCTTTTCCTTCAAGGGGGATTTTTGAGATATTCCAAAAGAATTATCAATGGCAGTTGTGTCTTGGGGGGCTCCTAGGTGGCACCTTGGGGGGAGTATCATAGGTGGCACCTTGGGGCGGCTCCTAGGTGGCACCTTGGGGGGGTCTCATAGATGGCACCTTGGGGGGGGGTCTCATAGGTGGCACCTTGGGGGGGGGTCTGCTAGGTGGCACCTTGGGGGGGTCTCCTAGGTGGCACCTTGGGGGGGTCTCCTAGGTGGCACCTTGGGGGGGTCTCATAGGTGGCACCTTGGGGGGGGGTCTCATAGGTGGCACCTTGGGGGGGGTCTCATAGGTGGCACCTTGGGGGGGGTCTCATAGGTGGCACCTTGGGGGGGGTCTCATAGGTGGCACCTTGGGGGGGTCTCATAGGTGGCACCTTGGGGGGGGGGTCTCATAGGTGGCACCTTGGGGGGGTCTCATAGGTGGCACCTTGGGGGGGGGTCTCATAGGTGGCACCTTGGGGGGGGGTCATAGGTGGCACCTTGGGGGGGTCTCATAGGTGGCACCTTGGGGGGGTCTCATAGGTGGCACCTTGGGGGGGGGTCTCATAGGTGGCACCTTGGGGGGGGTCTCATAGGTGGCACCTTGGGGGGGTCTCATAGGTGGCACCTTGGGGGGGGGGTCTCATAGGTGGCACCTTGGGGGGGGGTCTCATAGGTGGCACCTTGGGGGGGGTCTCATAGGTGGCACCTTGGGGGGGTCTCATAGGTGGCACCTTGGGGGGATCTCATAGGTGGCACCTTGGGGGGGGTCTCATAGGTGGCACCTTGATGGGGGGGGGTCTCATAGGTGGCACCTTGATGGGGGGTCTCATAGGTGGCACCTTGATGGGGGGTCTCATAGGTGGCACCTTGGGGGGGGGTCTCCTATGTGGCACCTTGGGGGGGGTCTCCTAGGTGGCATCTTGGGGGGGGTCTCCTAGGTGGCACCTTGGGGGGGTCTCATAGGTGGCACCTTGGGGGGGGGGGCTCATAGGTGGCACCTTGGGGGGGGTCTCATAGGTGGCACCTTGGGGGGGGTCTCATAGGTGGCACCTTGGGGGGGGTCTCATAGGTGGCACCTTGGGGGGGTCTCATAGGTGGCACCTTGGGGGGGTCTCATAGGTGGCACCTTGGGGGGATCTCATAGGTGGCACCTTGGGGGGGGGTCTCATAGGTGGCACCTTGGGAGGGGTCTCATAGGTGGCACCTTCGGGGGGTCTCATAGGTGGCACCTTGGGGGGGGGGTCTCCTAGGTGGCACCTTGGGGGGGGGTCTCCTAGGTGGCATCTTGGGGGGGGGGTCTCCTAGGTGGCACCTTGGGGGGGTCTCCTAAGTGGCACCTTGGGGGGGGCTCCTAGGTGGCACCTTGGGGGGGGCTCCTAGGTGGCACCTTGGGGGGGACGACTCCTAGGTGGCACCTTGGGGGGGACGACTCCTAGGTGGCACCTTGGGGGGGACGACTCCTAGGTGGCACCTTGGGGGGGATTTTTGAGATATTCCAAAAGAATTATCAATGGCAGTTGTGTCTTGGGGGGCTCCTAGGTGGCACCTTGGGGGGAGTATCATAGGTGGCACCTTGGGGCGGCTCCTAGGTGGCACCTTGGGGGGGTCTCATAGATGGCACCTTGGGGGGGGGTCTCCTAGGTGGCACCTTGGGGGGGGGTCTCCTAGGTGGCACCTTGGGGGGGGTCTCCTAGGTGGCACCTTGGGGGGGGGGTCTCCTAGGTGGCACCTTGGGGGGGGGGTCTCCTAGGTGGCACCTTGGGGGGGGGTCTCCTAGGTGGCACCTTGGGGGGGGGACTCCTAGGTGGCACCTTGGGGGGGGACTCCTAGGTGGCACCTTGGGGGGGGGACTCCTAGGTGGCACCTTGGGGGGGTCTCCTAGGTGGCACCTTGGGGGGGGCTCCTAGGTGGCACCTTGGGGGCGGTCTCATAGGTGGGATCTTGTGGGGGGAAGGGGTTCCTAGGTGGCATCTTAGGAAGGGCTTATAAGCGGACTCTTGTGGCTGCAGTGGCCACATGTGGGTCATCTTATGGTCATACTTGCTTATACTTCATAATTTTGTGGTGAGATAACAGTCTTCTTGCTGAAGCTGTCAGTTTGTTCTCTCGTGACTCCGGATGGTGTCGCCATAACTCATCCGTAGTGATGTCATTAGGGAACCTCCCCCATTCGGTGTTTGGCGTCCTCCCATGACTTGCACTATGTTATTGTGGCTTACATGTCCGCCTTCAGCGGATGGACTTTACACTGATCCGATTCTCATTATCTGCAGGTAACTGCGCAGTGCTGAAGCCCTCAGAGATGAGTCAGAACACGGAGAAGCTGCTTGCTGACGGTCTTTCGCGTTATCTGGACAAGGTGGATGCTCAGTTTGATGTTGCCACCGCAGTGTTTGTCACCGTCTGTCATCATTATAGATAACACTGTCGACTAAGATGCCATCACCCCCCCCCACACACACACACACTTTCCTCCTGCTATTCCCAAGGTGGGCAGATTATGATGTAACCCCGTGTTGACAGACTCCATGACACTGACCCTAGACAGACCTCTAGATGTGATGCGCTGCCAGGGCCTCGCAGGAGGAGGCGTTCCTCCGCTGGGCTCTTGCCTCCTTAATGTTTTGTCTTATGACAGGTCTTCTATCACTTATAATTCAGGTTTTCCCATCCAGACCCCCCTGCCCAGTGTAAGACAGCGTGCCATCCGCATGTGATTTCATGAAGGACACAGGGCCTTGTTGAGCCACTTACTGACACTGAGCAGACAGCCTGGACCCTCTGGGTAATCGGCAGGGAGTTTGGCGCTCTCAGGCCGCCTCGTTAGTAATAATTAAGTGCCCTGATGGTTTGCTGCTCTCTCTCTTTATGTGACAGGACTGTTTTGCGGTGGTCCTTGCGGGGGTGGAAGGAACAACTCGTCTTCTGGAAAACAAATTTGATTATATTTTCTTCACAGGTAAATCCACAAAACTTGGGAAAACCTAAGAAGACGACTTCTCCCCTTTTGCTCTCGTCTCCCTCCTTCTTCCGCCATGGCTAAGGCGTAAGGCCTTGCGTGACCGCAGTTCACAGATGACTTTTGCATGTCTTCCATCTTTCTGCAGGTAGCCCCAACGTGGGAAGGATTATAATGATGGCTGCAGCCAAACATCTGACGCCGGTGACCCTGGAGCTCGGTGGGAAGAACCCCTGTTACGTCCACGATGAATGTGACATTAAGAACGCGGCGCGGCGGATTGCTTGGGCGCGCTACTTCAACGCCGGTCAGATCTGCCTGGCTCCAGATTATGTACTGTGCTCGGACCACATCAAGGAGAAGCTGCTGAGTGAGCTGCAGAGCAGCATTCACGAGTTCTATGGGGAAGACCCCAAACAGTCCCCAGACTTTGCACGGATCATCAGTGTCCAGCATTTCAAGCGGGTGTCTGCTCTGCTCGCTTGCGGGAAGATCGTAACCGGAGGACAAACTGATGAATCTGAAAAATACATTGGTAAGAAGCTCAGATGCTGAATGAATGTGTGCCATCTGCTCACCATGGGGGTAACATCGGGGTAGGTGTACTGGGGCAGGCATATGCCCAGGTTAGGGCAGAACATAGAACAGGAAGTAGTCCAACAGCAACCAGTAAACTGGTAATCATAGATCGCCACTCACAGTCCGTCAATAACCAAAAAACTGCCGGCAGCTAGCGGATTTGTTGTAAATTCTTAAGGCAATAACGAGAAAGACTCTAGAGACTGCTAGAGCCGTGACGGTCAGAGTCCCAGAGATCAGCGTTATGCAACTGCAATATGTGACAAGTGGGAAGAAGCCTGCACTCTCTGAGGAGCCGTGTAATGGTGGCGCTGAGTGCAGCACCCCCTGTAAAATCTGGTAGATAACAGGATATGGACAACTAATGAAATGAGGTTAACGTGACGCCAGATTTTGGTAGAGAAGTAAGATGAAGACACGCATTGGAGTAAATTGCAGGCGCACCATTTACTTTTGGAACGCGGCAGTATGCTAACATATAAACAGTAGAACTTACATATACCCAGTTTAACACTTGATACACGGATAAACAAGCCCTGGGGAGGAAATATCTGAGATAAGAGGGAGCTGTATAGAGAGAGACGATCTTGCAAACCCCTATCAAACCGACTAACATCAATTGCCACCTGAAACACGAGCTAGGATTCTTCAGTACTCACTTCGGGGACCGTCTGACGATTCTGTGATCTTTGCAGCTTGAGATGCTTGGAGGGAAGGCATGGCTTGAAAAGGTTTCTATTCTTGAAGAGAAATGCAGGCTACTCTCAGTGTAGTGGGTGATTTGATTTGCTGTACAGAGGGTTTCTTGCAGTTGCCATTAAGCATCCCTAGTTACAGGACAGGGAAAGGGGAAGCCTGTGACACAGCTTCACCTGGCTGCGGGCATTCTCACCCCTACTTCTCCCTAGCTGACTCACTTTCTCTCCACTGACCCCTCTCTCTCCACACTCAGCACTTTTATAATGCTCTCCTACACCACAGATCCGAGAGACAGGAAGTTCCCCCTCCTTCTCCAGTCTAGTCCACTCAGGGATCTTATTTTAGCTTGGCTGCCATTAGCTCCACCCCTTGACCATCTGAGAAGCTTCATGCTTCAGCTGGGTCACATGATCTCACATGTCAAAGAATGTCCTTCAACCACATACATAGATTTTTACAGTGTCCCAGATCCTGCAGCCATTATGTTACAGTGAAATGACTAAGCTAAATTAACTATTTAGTTCCCTATCCGAACTCCTCTTCTTAATAAACAAAAACCAGCATCATTACCCTCTGCTAAAGGAGCTGCAGCTCAGACAGTTGTTCTTGAGTACTTTTACTGTAGTGTCACACTTCAGGTCACTATGCGACTAGCAGGCCCGTATAATCCCTAACAGTCCCTATATATGTACACACTCACGATCCGTTACCAATGTGCTCCTCCTAAGTAGCTGTTGATTGTGCGGCGTGCTCTTCACAGGCATGGGCACTCTGTGGAGGCCCTGTGTCTCTGGGCCAAGGATTTCCCACAGCTCTCCCAATGTCTGCTGACTCAGCCTGAACGCTCTCCTCTGTGATGCAGCTCACACGGTTCTCAGTGCTGCTAAGTTTTAAGACCTTGCTGGGTGTGGAGGGACCTACCTCTCCAGTGTCCGGTAAGTTCCAGGACTTTTCTCACCTGAACAGAAGGTGATGCTCTGTGTGCAGCTGCAAGCAACTGCAGAATGTAAGGGGGAGAGCAAGCAACGCTTCCCTTTACACAGGAGCAAACAGGCCCAGCATCTGATGGGAAATGTCCATTACTAGGAGCCTTGACGGGTAACATTTAGGAGGACTTAGTTTAGAGAGAAGCTGCTCCTAAGTGCTAAGTTATTACCAAGTACCAGGAGGGAGGTGATGGTTTGCCCCTTTACCCCATGAATGGACTTGGAAGACATCAGGTGCTGTTATCTCCCAGGTCCGGACGCAGGATCGGCTTGGGGTGTTTGGCCTGGACTGTGAACGAGCCTTCTATGGGTTACTCGTACAATCTCGTTGGTCACCCTCATGCTTCTCTGTTGCAGCCCCCACGATCCTTGTAGATGTGAAGGAGTCCGACCCAGTGATGCAAGAAGAGATTTTTGGTCCAATTCTTCCCATCCTCACTGTTTCTGGATTTGATGAAGCAATTAACTTTATTAATGACAGAGAGAAGCCATTGGCTGCATACGTCTTCTCATCGAACTCCCAGGTCAGTTCTTGCTGTGTATGTGACATGTCATAGTCAGGACTTAAAGGGGTTGTCAGGTTGTAAACCATTGAGGGCCTATCCTCAGGATAAGTCATCAGAGGTAGATTGGTGGGATTTGTTGCCTGGGAGATGAGCAGCCCGGCCAGTGTGCTTGTGCACTGAAATGATTTCTGCAGGAAGCAGACAGCTCTGTACTTACTGCAGTGGTCAGGTTTGGTATTGCAGGCCAAGTTCCTATTCACATTAATGTATATAATGCCAAGCCAGGCCACTGCAGTAAGAATGGACCCCCACCAATATACTACTCATGACTTATCCTGAGGATATTACATTAGTAGTTTACAACCAGACAACCCCTTTAACCTCATTGGCTCATAAAGGCGGGCTTTATCTATATGCTGTTAGGTCATATGGATATCAAAGGGTCAATCATAAAGTACATTTATCCTTCCCTATCATCATTGTGACACCATTATCAATGGAGTACCTTTCTTCTCATGACAGCCAGGCACACACCAAGTTGTATGTCCATGTAGTTCTTCATTGGGGCAGTTGAATCAGTCATTGAGGACTTTGTGTCCTGGAAGGCGTCATGAGGTGGACTCTGGCCAAGAGGGTACAGACTTTACTGAACTGAGTGACTGAACCTGTGTGCCAACAAGTTCTACCCAGAATGGAAGCATGACCATCCGCACTGAAAGTACCAGCAGAAGCCAAAACTGACTACCACATGCTCTGATGACATCACCTAGAGAGGGTGACATCACAAGCCTCATTCTCCCGATCACTTTTTTATCAAAAGGGGACTGGAAGTTTCTACCATCTGCACACAGGGTCTTTAGAGCTCTGCCAGATTGACCGTTGGAAAGAGAGGGGACCAAGAACCTAAGACCTTTCTCCCCTTAGTTTCGGGGGTTGGCGGCTTTAGGGAGAGTCCTGGTTGTTCTTCCATGTAAGTATTATAGGGCCACTGGGCTCTTGGTCACCTCTCTTACAAGACCCTTCTCCCCCTTAGTTTGGGGGTCGGCAGCTCTAGGAAGAGTCCTGGTTGTTCTTCCATATAAGTATTATGGGGGCCATTGGGTTCTTGGTCTCCTCTCTTACAAGACCCTTCTCCCCCTTAGTTTAGGGGCTGGCAGCTCTAGGAAGAGTCCTGGTTGTTCTTCCATGTAAGTATTATGGAGGCTGTTGGGCTCTTGGTCTCCTCTCTTACAAGATCCTTCTCCCCCTTAGTTTGGTGGGTCGGCGGCTCTAGAATAGTCCTGGTTGTTCTTCCATGTAAGTATTATGGAGGCCGCTGGGCTCTTGGTCTCCTCTCTTACAAGACCCTTCTCCCTCTTAGTTTGGGGGTCAGCGGCTCTAGGAAGAGCCCTGGTTGTTCTTCCATGTAAGTATTATGGAGGCTGCTGGGCTCTTGGTCACCTCACTTACAAGACCCTTCTCCCCCTAGTTTGGAGGGTTGGCAGCTCTAGGAAGAGTTCTGGTTGTTCCTCTATGTAAGTATTATGGAGGCTGTTGGGCTCTTGGTCTCCTCTCTTACAAGACCCTTCTCCCTCTTAGTTTGGGGGTTGGCAGCTCTAGGATGAGTCCTGGTTGTTCTTCCATGTAAGTATTATGGGGGCCGCTTGGCTCTTGGGAACTTTCTGGGCAGTAGTAATGTTTTAGCAGCTTCACCAGATCTGAGCCTCCACACAATCCTGTCTCTGCAGGCAGTTCTGTCCTCCTCATGGTTTGGTTTTAGCTCTGATCTGCATTGTGAGACCTTATATAGACAGGGGTCTTTTATGTCCAATCAGTTTTATTTTCCCATGGGTGACTCCAATCAAGATGTAAAAACATCTCAGAGAGGATCAAGAGAAATAGGAGTCCCTTAGCTACGAGTGCCATACCAAGGGGCATAGCATGTAGGACAGTGGGGGGGGGGGGGGAACTTTCCAGACCCCCTGTGCCTATACGAGTAGTCCTTCATAGCAGCCATCTTTCCCCAACAGCACATGGAACCATTATAGCCAATTAGCACTTTTTACCTGGTCAGATGGTCTGTGTGAAACAAAAATCACCGCATTTTGTATTCTGGTCTGTATCAGGCACCAGAATTGGATATTTAACATCCACTGTCAGAGAACAGATGCAGGGGTATCCGTGGGGTGTCTGATGCGAGTTGCACGCAGAAATCTCGTGTGAAGGTCCCTTGTCTAGTCCCTCATACAGTCTTTTCTAGGCCTTCTGACACCATCGGTGGCTGTTCTTCGTCAGGAACAAAGATGCAACTTGTAGGAGCAGAACCCCAAAATCTGTAACAGCACCTCCAACTATGGCGCTTCATCCATAGTTCTGCCTTCTACAGTGAGGTGAAACCTTATGGGGCACCCAAAGGCTGCAGGGCCCGAGTATGCTGACATCTTCTACACCTATTCAGGACCGACGAACAGACATATGACCATTAGAGAAGGATTTCTGACAAGGGGGTGGACACTCTCGGGCATTAAGCATTTCTGATAACTTTTACCGCACTTTTACTTGACAGATTGTTCACCAGTTCCTGGACAGGACGAGCAGCGGTGGCTTCTGTGCTAATGATGGCTTCATGCACAACATCATCCCCAGTCTGCCATTTGGAGGGGTCGGTAAGTGGCGGCGTCCTCTTCTGCGTGACTACCACAGACGGCTGATGGGCCCTCTCAGATGACTCTAAAACCGATCATTTCATCTAAGTAGGGCCAAAAACACCGACATAACCAACCAGGCAGAAGCTGCGCCGATGAGGAATATGCTGCATGGGCAGCTGGCTGCACTAACCTCCTACCGCAAGGTAACATCTCTGCTTGCTTATATCTTCCAGGACACAGCGGGATGGGCATGTATCGTGGCAAGTTCAGCTTTGACACCTTCTCTCATAGTCGAGCCTGCCTCCTGCGCAGCGATGGGCGTGAAAAATTAAATGAGATGCGTTACCCGCCGTACAACGAGAGTCGCCTGGGGTTTCTGCAGTACGCCATGGAAACGAAGCGCAAATCCTCCTGTGCAGTAATGTGAGCGAGGGGGAAAGAACAGTCCGCCATTGTGACCGCGTCCGTTCGTGACCTAATGTGTTCTACTGTATAAACGTGGTTTCAGGTCTTCTGCACTGCTTTTTCATCCAGTTACTAATAAAGTGATAAATTAACGTGGAAAGTGACCCCGCAGTAGATCTATATACCCCGAAACATGGGAACGCGGCAACAGCAGCTGCGGACTAGTATCATTATCATGGGCTCCGGTAGCAGCAGGGTTGGGGTGTATTTATCCCCCACAGCAGCAAGGTTGGGGTTTATCAAACGACCACTTGTCTGTCTGTATGTGAGTGAGTGAGTCTCATAGTCCCGTCCCCTGGCAACATCATAGCCCCACCCTTGGTGATGTCATAGCCCCACCCCCTGGTGCCGTTATGGCAGGTCCTAACACACTGAGAATACAACTAAGCCTTCTGTCCTGACAGAAGACCCTGACCTACCACCACCACAGACATCTAGTGGGCTGTAGGACCTGTGGTGACGGCACTGCTGTAGGAGGAGCAATTCTGGGGGTTCGTAATACTGTATACTGGATAAGCCAACAGAAAGTACAGGACCTGTGGTGATGTCACTGTTGTGTGATCACCTGTCTGGGTGAAGTCAGGGATCACATGACCAGTGGCTCCTCACTGTATCCAAGAGCTGTGTGTGTCATGTGTGCAGTCAACATAAATGTAGTGGAGCTGCGAGTGGCTGTTTGTCTAATGTGCTGTGCGTGTAATGTGCATAGTCAGCATGGATGGATGCCATGTAGCAAAGCTGAGTTTGTACCATGCACATGTCATGTCTGTTAGGTGCATGTCATGTACTACAGCTGTGTCTGTCAGGCGCATGGCATGTAGCAGAGTTGTGTGTGAGTGTGACGTGCATGTAGCAGAGGTGTGTGTTGTACAAGTAGCAGAGCTGTGTGTGTTCGTGCGCTCGTGTGTGTGTGTGTGTGACGTGCATGTAGTAGAGCTGTGTGGTGTATTGCACCACCAGAAACACTGGCACTATAATTTCCTAATAATTACTAGTATATCAACCACAGCAGGGCTGGAGTATATGTATGACCCGCAGCAGCAAGGCTGGGATATATTGTAAGAGGAATAGAGGATCCCGGAGACATGTTTCTTCAGGAAATGAGGTGATTATTTTGCCAGCGGCACCTGGGGAACACACATTCCAAAACTGATCCCAGAACAAAGAAGGTGTGCATTATATAGCAAAGCCTCCTGTCACTTCCTCCTGCCAGTATGGCTCCTTCTGATTAGTTTCCATGTTATCGCAATCTTCTGTTCCCACTAATTCCCACATTTAAGCGTAGTCTTTGGTTTTCGGTCTGTCTTTGGTCTTCGTTCTGTCTTTGGTCTTTGTTCTGTCTTTGGTCTTTGTTCTGTCTTTGGTCTTCGTTCTGTCTTTGGTCTTCGTTCTGTCTTTGGTCTTCGTTCTGTCTTTGGTCTTCGTTCTGTCTTTGGTCTTCGTTCTGTCTTTGGTCTTCGGTCTGTCTTTGGTCTTCGGTCTGTCTTTGGTCTTCGGTCTTCCTTTGGTCTTCGGTCTTCCTTTGGTCTTCGGTCTTCCTTTGGTCTTCGGTCTTCCTTTGGTCTTTGGTCTGTCTTGGGTCGGTCTTTCTTTGGTCGGTCTTTGGTCTTCCTTTGGTCTTTGGTCTGTCTTGGGTCGGTCTTTCTTTGGTCTGTCTTTGGTCTTTGGTCTGTCTTTGGTCTTTGGTCT
Source organism: Eleutherodactylus coqui (assembly GCA_035609135.1). Lineage (NCBI taxonomy): Eukaryota > Metazoa > Chordata > Amphibia > Anura > Eleutherodactylidae > Eleutherodactylus > Eleutherodactylus coqui. Next base: position 528,554,559 of record CM069405.1, on the reverse strand, counting down.
GTCTTTGGTCTTCGGTCTGTCTTTGGTCTTCGGTCTGTCTTTGGTCTTCGGTCTGTCTTTGGTCTTCGGTCTGTCTTTGGTCTGTCTTTGGTCTTCGGTCTTCCTTTGGTCTTTGGTCTGTCTTGGGTCGGTCTTTCTTTGGTCTTCCTTTGGTCTTTGGTCTGTCTTGGGTCGGTCTTTCTTTGGTCGGTCTTTGGTCTTTCTTTGGTCTATGGTCTTTCTTTGGTCTATGGTCTTTCTTTGGTCTATGGTCTTTCTTTGGTCTATGGTCTTTCTTTGGTCTATGGTCTTTCTTTGGTCGTCGGTCTTTCTTTGGTCTATGGTCTTTCTTTGGTCGTCGGTCTTTCTTTGGTCGTCGGTCTTTCTCTGGTCTTTGGTCTTTCTCTGGTCTTTGGTCTTTCTTTGGTAACATAGTATGTAAGGCTGAATGAAGACAATGTCCATCTAGTCCAGCCTGTCTATCCTACTGTGTTGATCCAGAGGAAGGCAAAAAACCCGAGGCCAGAAGCCAATTAGCCCTTTTGGGGGAAAAATTCCTTCCCGACTCCCTAATGGCAATCAGACTGTTCCCTGGATCAACCCCTAATAGTTCCTACCTGCCTATATACCAGGATTGACACTTAACCTAATAATTATATCCTGTAATATCCTTCTCCAGAAAGACATCAAGTCCCCTTTTAAACTCCTCTATGGTCTTTGGTCTTTCTTTGGTCTTTGGTCTTTCTTTGGTCTTTGGTCTTTCTTTGGTCTTTGGTCTTCGGTCTTTCTTTGGTCTTCGGTCTTTCTTTGGTCTTTGGTCGGTCTTTGGTCTTCGGTCGGTCTTTGGTCTTCGGTCGGTCTTTGGTCTTCGGTCGGTCTTTGGTCTTCGGTCGGTCTTTGGTCTTCGGTCGGTCTTTGGTCGGTCTTCAGTCTGTCTTTAGTCTTTCTTTGGTCGTCGGTCTTTCTTTGGTCTTCGGTCTTTGGTCTTCATTCTTTCCTTGGTCTTCTCCCCCCGTCTTATGCTTCCCTCTAACTAAGAAAAAGAAATGCATTCAGAAAATAAAATAGCAGAAAACCTGTTTCCATCATGTGATTCTATCCTCCTACAACCGCCACGCTATATAGTACTATATATAGTAGTGTATGTAGTAGTATATAATAGTATACAGTAGTAGATGTAGTATATAGTGGTATATAGTAGTGTATGTAGTATATAATAGTAGATGTATATAGTAGTAGATGTAGTACATAGTAGTATATAGAAGTTTATGTAGTAGTATATAGTAGTAGATGTAGTATATACTAGTAGATGTAGCATAGAGTAGTGTATGTAGTAGTATATAGTAGTAGATGTAGTATATAGTCGTATATAGTAGTGTATGTAGTATATAGTAGTGTATGTAGTAGTATATAGTAGTGCCTGTAGTAGTATATAGTAGTGCCTGTAGAATATAATAGTAGATGTAGTATATACTTGTATATAGTAGTGTACGTAGTAGTATATAGCAGTGTATGTAGTAGTATATAGTAGTGCCTGTAGAATATAGTAGTAGATGTAGTATATAGTAGTAGATGTAGTATATAGTTGTATATAGTAGTGTATGTAGCAGTATATAGTAGTGTCTGTAGTATATAGTCGTATATAGTAGTGCATGTCCCACGTCTACAAGAGGGAATACAACTCCTGGTTTGTAGCTTCTATGGACACCCTGATCTCCATCAGGAGCTCTCTGAGGTCTGAGGACGGGCTGGTCTTGGTTAACCCTTTACATCAACATTTAACCATTTCTTTCCCAGGTCCAACTACCACAATCCCTCCCTTTGATGCTCATTACTGGCTTACAGAGCATCATCATTCTGGTCTAGGGCTTTACACTTAGAACCCCTCACCCCAGGTGCATAGCTAAAGGCTCAAGGGTCCGGGTACAAAAGTTTATCTTGGGGGCTCCCCAACTTCTCTAAACCCTTTAACACAGAGGCATAACTTGAAGCTTCTGGGCCCCAATGCAAAACTTGGAACAGGGCCCCCAACTATAATGCCTTATTCATAGTACTGGGCCCCCTATATGGAGAAGAGAGGCCTTATGGGTCCCCTAAGGCTCCTGGCCAATGCCCCACCCTAAACAAACCATTAAGGTTCCATCCCTTCCAGGTCTGAAGGGCATGTGATACTTCATCCATCCTATCTGTAATTCTTCAATAACTTTCCCTTCATCAGCAATCTGGAGACAGCCGTTTGTAAGATTACATTTCTCACATACACCTCCTTCAGATGCTGACAGGTAATTAAGCCCAGGCACTCCTAATATATTGCAGACTGTATCTGATTATTCTGTTTTGCAAGTATTCTTACAGTTTTTGCCCCTCCCAGATCAAAACTCCAGCTTCGGGGATCTCTGTGTGCCGGGCAGCGCTGATGGGTTCCTCCTGTTGTGCCCCTGGAACTCTCCTTGCTGCCACCTCTGGACCTGCATCTCTTGTTGCCACTCATCTGTCGGTTCTTCAGTTGCCTCTCTACAGGTCCTTGTGTGGATTCTGCCTTACTGACTCTGTTTTGTTACTCTCTACAACTTATGTTACATGGTTCCCCTCACCTGCATCTTCTGGGGCCTCTTCTCTAGTCTCTGCTTCTAAGTGTCCTCCTCAGGTTCAGTAACATGACTATTCGTTTTACCATGTTTCATCTTCGCAAATAACTTCTTGGCAAACCTTTGAATCACTACATTTTCCTCTGCCATCACTTTCAGGGTGTGTGCCAAAGTAAGAGCTTTGGTCTCTTTCTCACGAGATCTTTCTTCCCATTCAATGCCATATCTCACAGACCTGATGCTCTACACTAAGCCCCTATTCACACGTCTTCTGTTCCTTCTCCAGTTAGGACACAATCTGATGTTGGTGACCAAGCTCCACAGTAACATCTTCTAATTCATGCTGAAGACTCATTTTAAACTTCTCAGGTTTGTCATAAGCAGCTGCTTTTCCTTCATACCATTGACTTGGAGCTTCTAATTCTCTTTAAATTCTCTCCTTCTGCTCTTCAAAACAATCCAAGCATGCAGTATTCTTCTCCATTGTCTTTTCCATACCTCACACCTGAGCCTGAAGTGTTACAATCTGCATTGACAGGTTTCTCTTAGTTCCTGCATCTTCCTCTAACTGCTTGAGGAACGCATCTCTCTCATCTTCCATTCTCCTCAGGTGTGCACTAAGGCCAAGCCTCTGCTGCGTCTCTTCTTGCTCCAGCTTCTGAGACTCTTCAATCTAAGCTTCCAGCTCCACCTGCCATTTGCTTATCTTCTCAGTTTTGCCAGTACTCATGTCACCTTCAGTGATCTTGACTAGTAGCTCTTGAATCTTCTTTCCTCTGTGTCTCTCTTGCTTATAGAGTCACGCTTCTCGTCCGACATCACATTCACCTCATGGGTCAATCCATTACATTCCCTTTACAAAGCCTGTTTGGACTTTTCCAAGGTTTCTTTCATCTTTTCCGTTTGCCATAGCTGTTCAGTCAGCTTCCTCATCCAAGCTCTTCTCTCACTGGGTCACCACTTGCTCATGGGTTGCTTCCTTGAAGTCCAGTATATCTTCCAAGCCCTTTCTGTGCTCCTCTGCCCGGCTGTAAGCAGCTTTCTCAGTTTCCAGGTTTTCTTTGAGTTCACTTATCTGAGACTCCAGTTCACCATTTGTCTTTGCTAAATGTATTTTCAACTCTGCAATTTGATTATGCAAATCTGCTGACTCTCCTTCTGACCTGCAAGGCGTCTTCTCTAAAGGTACATTAACACACAAAGATCATCGCTCAAAATTCACTGAAAAGTCATCTTTTGAGCGCTAATTGTTGTGTGTAAACGTGTGGCCATCATGCACTTACCGTGCACTTTTCCTTAGCTCAGCTCAGCTTAACTCCTTAGTGACCAGCCCATAGTGTTTTTACGTCCTGCCAAGTGGGCTTTATTCCCTGAGGACGTAAAAACCTGCTTCCTGCAGGGATTAAAGTCACGTGGGCACTGGACGTGACAGCTCCATGTTGTTGGTGCCCATAGGTAGCTGACAGTATGGGGCTGTCATCCTGGGCTGCGGGCAGTCCCCCCCGGCAATGCGATCGGCACTATCCAATGGAAGCCGGGGGCAGAGAGATGTCACTGGGGACGTGATTACTGGAATCCAATGGATAACAATGATCATTTAAAGAAAAAAAGAGTGTAAAAAAGTTTTTTTTTTTTAAGTTTTAAAAAGTTTAAAAAGCTCACGTTTCACCTCCCCTCATGGATCGTAGCCATGAGGGAAGATGAAATGACGTACCTAAGGCCCTCGGATTTTGTCAGCGGACCTTACCCTAGCTTCTGCGCACACGCCCGTCGCCGAAATGGCGGATGCATGCACAAAAGCCATGGATTACCAGGGTAATTCAAATTCTCCATGCTCCTGCCTACAAAACTTAGCCAAGAGCCTGGAGATTTCACGGGCGGCCGCGGTGAGCGGTTCCTGGTCATGTGTTTGCTGTTATCCAATGGATAATGGCGATCAAGTAAAAATAAAAATGTAAGTTTCATCACCCTCACCGATGCGAACGATGAGAGGAGATGAAAGTTTTTACCGGGGGCCTCCGTATTTGCACCCCAACGTGATCCTCCACCGTGAACCTTCCCAGATTCTGCACATGTGACCATTGGCAAAATACCGGAAACATGCGCAGGAGGCGGGGAGCCCAGGAAACTTAAAATCTCCGAGCTCCGCTGAGAGCCTGGAGCAGTACCTTGTTAAGCGGTCGCCGGTCACATGATAAAAAGGTAGCGATCTAACTTTGGCCGGTCTCACATAACCGAATAGAAATCACGGATTCTGCATGCATCTGATCCGCAGTAATACGTGGATCAATCAAATGCATTAGATTACACAAGTCCGCTAACATTAGCGGGTCGGAATTACGTAAACCACTCGCAGAGAAGAGAACACAGCAGGTTCTATCATAATGCGGATATCCGCGACATAACGCCCATGGTGGTGGATATACCCGAAGCCCGTACGCAACTACAGTGTATTCGCGCTGCAGGTACCCGAATCATCGCTAAGCAACGGTGCAGGAAATGCAAACAAAAAAAAAGGTGTACAGCGCATGACCGCCTGTGTGAGCATGCAGTTATGCGCAGTGCATTACATGGCCGTATGCAAGACGGATCCCCCATCCGGCCATGTGAGCCCTGTAATACGTAATTTACAAGAAGCCCGGGAACGCTCGCCTTCCTGCAGTTCCACGAGCAGCTTGTTGGGCAACTTTTGTGTGAGACCGTCGCACCGCAGCAAGATTACGAAGACTCACAGAGCGCCACTTTTTACACCCCATACCCGCCGCTGAGGTGAAGAAATACCCCCCAAAAAAAGCATGAGAGGAGGGGGGATACCTGATTTTCTTGCCCCAGGTGCCCGTCCCAAGCAGCCTCCATAATTACCCCTGTCTTCGGAAATACCACACAGTTCACATAATTACTTTTATCGAAGATTTGGGGAACGCCGAAAAGGGGAGGGAGAGGAGGGGGGGGGGATTTTTATTCCGTACAAGTGGGCAATGGGGCCTGGAATTTATTTAGTTGTGCCCTTCAATCCAACGGGTGTTCCTCCACTATAGGCCTTGCCATGGGTCCTGTAAGTAGATCAGGGCTACAATGGGTATGCTTCTAAACAGGACAGACGGGGGGTTCCATTTTGGGGTGCAAGCCTTCATTCATGTGTGTGCTGGACAAAAAAATACTGATTTTAAAATTACACAATTGCCGTTGTGGCCCTAATCTTATGTCCGTATGTATCATAGGGGCCCAAACCGAAGAGAGCATTAAACTTCAACTTCTTTTAACTTTCACATGACTGGGAACGGCTCACCGCGGCCCCCGCTCACTGCAATCCCCGTTCACTGCAATCCCCGCTCACCGCGGTCCCCGCTCACTGCAGCCCCCGCTCACCGCGGCCCCCGCTCACTGCAATCCCCGCTCACCGCGGCCCCCGCTCACTGCAATCCCCGTTCACTGCCATCCCCGCTCACCGTGGTCCCCGCTCACTGCAGCCCCTGCTCACCGCAGGCCCGCTCACTGCAGCCACCGCTCACCGCAGCCCCCGTTCACTGCAATCCCCGCTCACCGCGGTCCCCGCTCACTGCAGCCCCCGCTCACCGCAGCCCCCGCTCACCGCAGCCCCCGCTCACTGCAGCCCCTGCTCACCGCAGCCCCCGCTCACCGCAGCCCCCGTTCACTGCAATCCCCGCTCACCGCGGCCCCCGCTCACCGCAGCCCCCGCTCACTGCAGCCCCCGCTCACTGCAATCCTCGGTCACCGCGGCCCCCACTCACTGCAGTCCCCGCTCACCGCGGCCCCCGCTCACTGCTCCAGGCTCTGGGTTACCCTTAGCAGCCAGAAGCAAGGACATTTTTTATTTCCCGGGCCCTCCCCAGCTTCTGAGCTTACGTCCCAGTCCGTACACTTCAGCGAGCACCATCAACTCCAACCTCCAATGCACATAAAACAAAATTCTTTATTCTTCCAAATTCCAATAAAACCTATTAAAAATACTGGAGGGATACAGAGTTGTGCTATGTGCATCAGATGCTGCCCGGAGCTCTTCATTAGCTCTGGTTACTCTTGGATCAAGGTTCACATCTTATTGCTATTATATCACTATCACTATTCTGCTGTTTATGAACTGAGCGTCAGCCCCCTGAGCAGAGAGCTTTCTACAATTACCTCATTGTTGCACAGCCTATTTTCCTTGCCCGGTTTCAAGGTACGTGACGCCATCTGCAAAAAACTCAATCTACCATTAGCACTGGGAGTTTAAACATCGAGAGCCCTCGTTTCACTTCCATCAATTCCAGACAATCCTGGATTTCATGGTCTGCCCCTGCTGCCCCTAATATGCGGACCGGGCAGGCCTCTGCCATCCAAAAATCTACCTACATTCCAAATGGGAGTCGCTTTAAGTAAAGCCTTGCTCTTTGGTAGAGGCGTGCGCTGGAGATACAGGTAAAAGCGCTGCATGAGGTGATGAGCTTCATGTTGAAGTAAGGCAGAAATAGGCTGGAGTTAAAGGGGTTGTCCCGCGGCAGCAAGTGGGTCTATACACTTCTGTATGGCCATATTAATGCACTTTGTAATATACATCGTGCATTAAATATGAGCCATACAGAAGTTATTCACTTACCCCTCCGTTGCTAGCGTCCTCGTTGGAGGCCGTCTAATTTTCGGCGTCTAATGGCCAAATTAGACGCGCTTGCGCAGTCCAGGTCTTCTTCTTTCCTCAATGGGGCCGCTCGTGCTCGATGCCGGCTCCGTGTAGCTCCGCCCCGTCACGTGCCGATTCCAGCCAATCAGGAGGCTGGAATCGGCAATGGACCGCACAGAAGCCCTGCGGTCCACCGAGGGTGAAGATCCCGGCAGCCATCTTCAGCAGGTAAGTAAGAAGTCACCGGAGCGCGGGGATTCGGGTAAGTACTACCCGTTTTTTGTTTTTTTTTTATCCCTGCATCGGGTTTGTCTAACGCCGAATGGGGGGGCTATTGAAAAAAAAAAAACCCGTTTCGGCGCGGGACAACCCCTTTAAACTTGCACGTAACTCCAAATTTACATTTTCCCTCATTAAATTGCTAGCATACTCCTGGCTTTTTACCTCCTGCTTGTCCCCCTTGTTGTCCGCTCCCCGAGACCCCACTTGTGCCGGCTGCGCCGGCTCCTCCCTAAGAGGGATGCCCGTGTCTAACCGGGGCCATCACTCTAAGCCATAGACCGATGTCCTTATGGTCCCATCTGATGCTGGGCCTAACCGCCTTCCGCTGACGAAATTGTTCATCATAACGGAGCCACGTTTGCCCCCCGTATGTCCGGTACGGCTCTCCTATGGCGTCCAGGTAGCAGAATAAACCCGAACAATTCTCGGGATTCTTCTCCCCAATGACGCTCGCCAATATAGCAAACGCCTGTAACCAATTCTGAAAAGTTTGCGGGATCAATCGCCACCGCCTCTTTTCTTCTTCAACCTTCTTATATTTTGTTCTTTTTCCCTTTTCCAGATTAAATTTTTCTAACGGGAGTAGAGAGAATATCTCCCCATACTCATCCCGCCAGATCTTCTCTTTTATCTCTTTTTTCAGGTGTGCCCCCAGAGGACCCTCAAAGCACACATACACCTCTCCCTTAGCCTTATCATCAAGCCGCACTGCATTCCCGTCCTTCTCTGTCTGAACGGCGACAGTTACTCCTGTTGTTGCTGACGCTGTGCTGACCGGCTGACTTTCAATTAATGTTCCTCCACCACTAGCCGAACCGCCCCCCCCCCCCTCCTGCTAGCCAAGCCGCCACCGGCGACGGACCACTCAGGCCCCTTGTCGCTAACCCCCTCTCGCACCTTACCAATATCTCCCGCACATTACCCAATAACTGACTTAGATCAGCCTCACTGCTGCCCCCCCTCTCTCTATCACATACCTCCCCTCCCCCCACATTGCTGACAGCATGGATTACATCTCTATCCTGCATCCCATTTCTACCCCGCACTACATCTAACATTACGTTACTACCCCGCACTACATCTCTATCATGTAATACATTTCTACCATCTTCAGTAAAAGACAAATAGGAGAACACATTTTGCTCCCCCGGCCGCATGGGCGCTGTGTTCCCACCAGCCGTACTGCGCGGATCCTGTGGATTCTCCATCCCTCTGTACGCCATGGAGTCCTCGCTGTGGTCCCGGAACAAGCTCCTCGTCGCCGTACCCTAACCTGCCGGCATGTGACCCGAGCCACCCTGATGCTCGTGCTGTGGCGGCACCAGAACCGCCGCCCTAATAAAGCTCCTTGATGGCCCTGCAGCTGCACTGTCGCCTGACCAACTCCTCTCACTGGATGAGCTCAGCCGAACGCACCGTTACCCTGGGCGGATGTTCCTGTCGCTGGTCTGCGTCCGTACCCGGCCCTGCTCTCCTTGAGCCGACCGTCCTGCTCCTGGATCCTTCATCAGATGGCCCCGCACGTGCCTCACGCTGCCTGGCTGGCTCCTGGACCGGTACATCATCCAGGACACCAGCCGTTGCTTCTCCGCTGTCTCTCACTACAGGCTCCGCTAGCCCCGCCCCCGAGGAGAGCGGGACCTGCGAGAAGCCGTTAATCCAGGCCGGCGTGCAGGATTCCTCCTGACCGGTCTATCGCTGCCCCCCTTGGCTCTGGGAGCAGGACGACCGGCCAAAGGGTCCCCGGAGGGGCTCCTATACCTGCGCCTGGACTGCGGCTCTGTCTCCTCCGCTATGAGCGTTGCCGGGGGACGGGGCCCTGCGCGCGCGCCGCGCTCTCTCACTTGTCTCCGCTGTCGCCACTGCTCTTGGCCCTGACGCTGGTCCCGATGCTGTCGTTGAACCCCCGCTCAGCATGCTGGCTACCTCATGATGTAGCCACCCCGGTGACGCTCCGCCGCTGCCCGCAGCTGCTCCAATACTTCCTCCACCGACGCCATCAGTAAGTCTGCTAACCCTCTCTCCACAGCTCAACCACTCATTACAACATGCCTGCTGCCGCTAAAACTGCTTGTCACTGGCTGTATACTGGTCTGTCACTCAGTTCCTACCAGCTCTAAAATGGCGCTCCCGCCCAAACTTCCCTTTTTATGGGTTCTTTAACCCCTCCCCTTACTTAACCCCTGACCAATCCAATTAAATGTAAATAGCCCACTCACCCTATATCCTCCCCCCTTCCTTCTAGCTTACTTTGCTATTCACCCTATCCTAACCGTTCCACTCCCTAACAACCCTGTCATGCAGGGCCTTCTCTTATGGGCCCTTGCAGGGCCCGATCCGGCCCCGAGCTTTATCTAGGCTGTATAATGCGGTGTAGTATTTCTCAAATTCTACTGCAATATCCTCTGTTGATGTCACCGTTTTCTCCGTAGGGGTTTTAATTTGGGAGATGAATGTCTTCTCTTTTTGCTTTTGGATGAGCCTCGTCTTTGACCCTCTGTCGCCGTGCACGTAAATCTTGTACTTAGATGACAGCAGGGTCTTGGCTGATTTTATATTAAGTAGATTTTTAAGTTTTTCTCTTAGGTATGTGAGCTCTTTTAAAGTCTTGTCTTCCGGGTTCTTTTTATTTAGGGTTTCCTTGTATGAGATTTGGGTCAAGAGTGAGTTAATTTCCTCGTTCCTCTGGCGTTTGATCCTGGTGCCTAGTGAGATTAGTTCCCCTCTTATATAGGCTTTGTGTGCCTCCCAGATAATTGGGGCAGGAAACTCGTGTGTGTCGTTGATTAAGAAGAATTCTTCTAGTTTATCAGTTAAAGGGGTTGTCCCGCGGCAGCAAGTGGGGTTATACACTTCTGTATGGCCATATTAATGCACTTTGTAATATACATTGTGCATTAATTATGAGCCATACAGAAGTTATTCACTTACCTGCTCCGTTGCTGGCGTCCTCGTCTCCATGGTGCCGTCTAATCTTCAGCGTCTAATCGCCCGATTAGACGCGCTTGCGCAGTCCGGTCTTCTCCCTTCTGAATGGGGTCGCTCATGCCGGAGAGCTGCTCCTTGTAGCTCCGCCCCGTCACGTGTGCCGATTCCAGCCAATCAGGAGGCTGGAATCGGCAATGGACCGCACAGAAGACCTGCGGTCCAACGAGGGTGAAGATCCCGGCGGCCATCTTCGCAAGGTAAGTAAGAAGTCACCAGAGCGCGGGGATTCGGGTAAGTACTATCCGTTTTTTTTTTTCAACACATGCATCGGGTTTGTCTCGCGCCGAACGGGGGGGCTATTGAAAAAAAAAATACCCGTTTCAGCGCGGGACAACCCCTTTAAGCTTGTGACGTTTTCCCGCCCGTTTATCAGTGTGCAATTTAGGCGCCAGTTCCATTCCCTCCTCGGCAGGCTGTCCACTATCAACGTGAGGGCAATGGGGGCGTGGTCAGATATTGTGATTTGGCCTATGTTGGTTGCTGTGACTGAATGTAGGTATTTGCCTGAGATCAATAGGTAGTCAATTCTATGGTACGATTTGTGAATGTGTGAAAAGTATGTGTACTCCCTGAGGTTGGGATTTTTCAGTCTCCAGGCGTCTCGTAGGTTTAAGTCCGCTAACAGGCTCCTGAACTTGTGGGTTTGGCTGCAGGGGATTGTGGGAGATATCCTATATGTATTTTCTGTTGTCAACTGTGAATATACTGTATTTTGTCTATAATGGTCTGAAATTTTGGGGGAAGTGAAGAAACATCGCCCCCCCACCTCCACAAGAATTTAAGGAGCAGTGCCTATTGTCCCAAATACTGGTTAAACCAGTTCTAACTGGCCAAACCTTTCTAGAAATATCTTTGTCTTCGTCTTGGTCAAGCAGAGAGGAGAAACAGGATGTTCTTCTCATGAGACCAAATTCAAGAATGAACTGAGCGTGCTCACTGAAGTTCCTCCCAGATGGATGACATCACAAGCTACCTCCCAAATACCTCCCTCTGAGAAATGGCCTATCAGCTCACTGTAACTGCTAAATTGCCTGACTTCCTGTGTTGAAACTTATTTAAGTTTTATGCGCACATAATAAAGAGAGACTCTTTTGGGAACACATGATGTAGGCTTGTGGTCTTTGAAGGCTCTCCAGGCCTGTACACATATTATTTAATTTGGAACGCACAGTATATCTATAATAGCGAATTTGCGCTAACAAATTTGGAGGCACCACTGGGATAATGAAGATACAGAGATATGAAGATATTTCATCGTTATCCGGACACAAGGGGACTTCGAAGCAGAGACGGACAGATAATGAGCTCAAACAAGGTAATAAGTTATTCTTATACCTGTACCATCTCTCCCTCTCTGCTATGATCCGCCCCAGGCCGGGTGAGTTGAAATATGATAAGTCTGCATCAAAAGAACAATGAAGTAGATATACTGTGTGGTTTTTATGTTGTCTGTGAAGTAATGTCCTGAGTGTAAGAAGGTGTGAGCTCTGGGGGGTTTATATTGTCTCTGTAGTAGTGAATGGTGTGAACAGACTGTGCAGGTTAATAAGGAACAAAGAAAGTAGTATAACTTGTTAAAAGAAAGCAAAAAGGAAAGTTGATGTAAGCAATTTTAGCTGAAGGTTAAAAACAGAGTAGTGTGTCCATGCGGTGAGCAACATGTGGTTGAGGAGGTCTCCCTTTGTTATGTGGGGGGAGGGGTACACATGGAATGCTTTCATTTGCCATGCTAGTAGTCATCAACTCAAAGGATTTTGGCTTGGAGTAATTGATACCAGACAGCAGAGAGGCCTGTCTGATGGAAGAGTGAGCCGGCCGAGATACCTATGCAATTGTAGTGGGCCCAACGAATTTTTTGAGGACTAGTGCCAAAAGTAAAAGTTTGTGCTACGAGTTGTGGGATGAGAGAATCTCAATAATAATAGGATTTTTCTAATTACGACATAAAAGAGCAGGGTCGAAACTGTAAGTGCTTATTAGTGAGGTAAGCCAAACCTGCGTCGTGAGGTGTGGGGAAAAATCAAAGACTCGCAAGCAAATTCAATGAGATGATGTTTGTAAACACAACTGGACACACAAAAGTTGGTGAAGGAAAAAGCAAGTCAATGAGTTAAGGAAAGGTAGAAGGTTTAACAATGAACGGTGATAATGGCTGCTATCTGGAGTGGTGAATATAAGTATGTGGGTAGAAATGGGCATAAGTTGTATTGTGTTTGTCATTGGATAGCCTATGCTGGACAAAATATGTAAAAACCGCGGTACATAAGAGTTTTCTTATATATATACTTTGTTCAATATGGGAAGTCCTATGTACAGTAAATACAATCCCAGTTTCTACTTCACATGATATACTTATCAGTCTGTATATGAGTGAGTGAAAACCCCAGTGTGTGTGAATTTGTGTGTATAAATGAAGGGCCCGTATGAGAGTTAGATTGTGTTATATGGTATATACTGTTCGGTGGCTAGAAATGAAATGAGGCAAGAAAGACCAAACGCTGAGCCAGGCCACAGGGGGTGGAGCTAGGTGATGTAAGCAGATGGGAGGGAAGAACAATAGGAAGAGGTCCTGCTCCACCCTCAACACAGACCAGCCTAGGAGAGAAGTGTGTCTCCATTTAAGTGGATGTTGGTATATATGTATATTGTGGTAATGTATAGAGGGAAGGTCGCTCTTAGACTCCATGTTAAGTCTCTCACTTGAACAAATGTAGGTGACCAAAGGAGGGGCATCTAATTTTATTCCTGAGGGTAGTTGTGTGAGATAATAGTCCAGGATTGCCACAGTGTATATATATATATATATAGGTTCTAGGAGTATGTGGAGAATTTAGAAATATTGAGTTGTATTTATTTTGAATATCATTGAATTAAGATACTAAAATGAGATAATTGTGTACTTGGGACACCTGATAAGTACTTTAGTCAAATAATAGCAAAAGTTCTATTTTAGAGAGTATCTCATTTTCAATTAACAACAGTATTTTACATGAAAATAGTTACATTTGAAAAATAAGTAGATTTTTGATGCCAGTAATTGAGTTTATCCCGAATGGTATCAGGGATACCAGTCCCTTAGTAAACCAGTGGTTAACCATCATTGGTGCAGTTGTTATGGTTGCAGATTGTAATAACAATATTTCCTCTCTTGTTTGCAGTATGTTTTTGTGCAGGTACCAGAGATTTTGTGGGGCCCCGTAACATCATGCTCCCACAAGGGGTCATAAAATACTGTATAGAGTGCAAACTAAGCATCTTTCAGCTTCCAGGCTAAGTATGAGACTGCCCTGCTAGCACCCTCACATATCGCAATCAAGAGGGGTAGAGTTCCAAATGATGTTTCATGTCTTTTACTGAATTTAGAAAGTTAAGAGGAGGGGCAGCAGGTGCAGACCATGACATTAAATAGCAAGCACATGAGTGTATGGTTGTAGAAACACAAATGAAAAGAGAAACTAGGGGTTCTAACAATAATGTTGTAATTGCCATGATTAATGTAAATCTTGAGTTTTACCCATAGATGGTTCCAAATATCGGTGAAATGGACAAGTAAAACAGGCTATGCAATGGTAACCAACAGAAAGAGGTAATTGTACAAAAACCACTCTTTCCCTCCTGAGAGACTCAGTTACTCAGGAAATAGAGGTGATGGCGCTCACTGAAATATGTAAGCTGGCTGCAGGTAAGACTGTTTGTGTCTGCACCGACTTAAGGTACACATTTGGAATCGTACACGATTTCACATCTTATGGGGCACAGTGGAAGTTTCATGGGGTCCTCGAGTAAGCCAATCCAGAACTCAGAAGCAGTGTCTTTGTTCTACAAGTTTTTACCTCTTTCCGCACAGGTGACTTATCATCAGAGTCCAGGCTTATGCCAAAGAGACAACTACTGAGGCTGGAAGGAACCAGAGAGCAGGCACCACAGCAGCCTGACTTCCCTTGAATGAGGTAACGGCTGGTAACCTGCTTGCACCTGAAACAGGTGTAGATATTTCTCTGTTGCTTGAATTACAGGAACAGGCCTCAAAAGAAGAAAAAGGAGGAGTGGAAAAGCGAGCGGAATGCTACTGGGGTCTGGCAGAAAGGTAAATGCCTGTGCCTCCCCTGCACGCTGTACTCCATGATGTCACATCTGATCCCTGAGCTAACCCACTCATCCAAGGAGGTAATGTGTGGTATGGTGTCTTCTGCTTGGCTTACCCCAGGGTTCAACACTGCTGCAATAGGGTTTGTACAGAGATGCATAATATGCGCCCGTTACAATCCAGGCCAATTGGTCAAGGTGCCTTCTCGGTGCGAGCCAGACAATCTGTATCAGTGACTGCAAAATGATAGCATACAGCTACCACAGGTAGGTGTTTGGAGTTGTTGGTTTGCATAGACCTCTTTTCATGTTATTTGAAGGCGTGGCTTGAGAAATAAATAAATAAAATAAAAATAATTTTTAAAACGCCAAAAATATGACCTAAGAATGTTTTATGAAAGTAATTTTGAATATTTGGATACAGCAGAAATAATAATAAATAATAAAGGTAAACATTTTATAAGTCATCTACTTGGTTAGAACCACGCCTAAATGTAAGACTAAGTTGAGGCCCTATGAAGGTTTTGTTTGGTAATGCTGCTGTAATAGGCCAACGCTTATTCCAGGCCAAAAAGGAGGGCCTCATCTCCCATGTGAGTGCCTTATATCAGGAGTTATATCATCTGTCACTCATAAATGTGCATTCTCCTTGTTTCCAGATCAAAATGCAAAGAACCCTTTCAAGTGCTGTTAACCACTACGGTCTCAGTGAAACTTCAAGAAAAGCTAATTTGGGTTCATCTCAGACATTGAATAAAGATAATCAAGGAAGGAGACAAATGTGGCCCATATCCTTCGTTATATGTAGGACCCTTGCGGTCATTGGGCTGCCATTTCTCTTCTTCCTCATAAGGGTAATAGAAGACGTACATCCTATGAAGAGGGTTATACTGTTTCATATGTAATGTGTAGAGGCGTAACTTGAAGCTCCCGGGCCCCGATGAAAAACTTGGAACCGGACCCTGAACTATAATGCTTTACTCATAGTACTGGGTTCCCTATATGAAGAAGAGAGGCCTTATGGGACCCCTATGGCTCCTGAGCCCGGGTGCAACTGCATCCTCTGTATCCTCTATAGTTACACCCCTGGTAATGTGTCAAAGATCGGAAAAATGTCAGCAGATACAATAAGGTAGCAGTAAGTGTACCAATGTTTCAGCCATATTGTGTAATCAGACCAATGTTAACATGTAACAAACAATATAACCTGAAATCACACCTTGGTAAGCAGATCACAAAAGACATATTATATCATCTAAACTATGAACAAGGTGGCTTATGCAGAAAACGTGAAATAAAGATCAATCTTTCAGGAGCCATCTACCTAGAATACCGTTGGGAAACTGTAACGTGTTGTGAGGTATTTTCCTTATCCTGGATATCACCCAGCAGTAGGAAGGGATAAGGCAAGAGGCATTTCCCATGGCAGAGGTGACAGCTAGGGTCCCCTGTAGGCGGTAGGGAAAGGCCCGAGAACACAAATAGGAAGGAAAAAC
Organism: Eleutherodactylus coqui; assembly: GCA_035609135.1. Classification (NCBI taxonomy): domain Eukaryota; kingdom Metazoa; phylum Chordata; class Amphibia; order Anura; family Eleutherodactylidae; genus Eleutherodactylus; species Eleutherodactylus coqui. The sequence goes on along the minus strand of CM069405.1, from coordinate 528,538,519 downwards.
TATCCAGGAGAATGAAAATACGCACAACAAAGGAGGGAATTGTGGGAGATATCCTATATGTATTTTCTGTATTTTTGTCAACTGTGAATATACTGTATTTTGTCTATAATGGTCTGAAACTTTGGGGGAAGTGAAGAAACATCGCCCCCCCACCTCCACAAGAATTTAAGGAGCAGTGCCTATTGTCCCAAATACTGGTTAAACCAGTTCTAACTGGCCAAACCTATCTAGAAATATCTTTGTCTTCGTCTTGGTCAAGCAGAGAGGAGAAACAGGATGTTCTTCTCATGAGACCAAAATCAAGAATGAACTGAGCGTGCTCACCGAAGTTCCTCCCAGATGGATGACATCACAAGCTACCTCACAAATACCTCCCTCTGAGAAATGGCCTATCAGCTCACTGTAACTGCTAAATTGCCTGACTTCCTGTGTTGAAACTTATTTAAGTTTTACCCGCGCTTAATAAAGGGAGACTCTTTTGGGAACACATGATGTAGGCTTGTGGTCTTTGAAGGCTCTCCAGGCCTGTACACATATTATTTAATTTGGAACACACGGTATATCTATAATAGCGAATTTGCGCTAACAGGATCGACATGGCGTTCGAGGTTGTGTCAATTGAGTGCTCTAAAGCTAGATTAAAGTCCCCGCCGACCACCTGCAGTCCCCCCGCAAACTCTCACCCGTGTGAGCCATTGGACCTGTTGTTTGTTTGGTGCATATAAATTGGCGAATGTGATCTCGCTATTGGCTATCGTGCCTTTTAAGAATAAGTATCTCCCTTTTGGGTCTTGTTCTGACCCCGTAAGGGTGAAGGGACATTTTTATTTATTGCAATGGTAACCCCTCTAGAGGCCGAGGAGTGTGTGCTGTGGTTCCATTGGTTGTATGTATGGGTTGGAAGTCTAGGGACGTGGTTGTGGTGGAAGTGAGTTTCTTGTAGAAACAGTACCACTGGGGGTTGTTTTCTCAGCAGGTTAAAGGTCTGGGCTCTCTTCTGTGGGCTGTTCCAGCCTCTAATATTAAATGAAGTAACTTTGATCTCTGCCATAGTCTATTTCCATGGATTTTATTTTAGGGCCCGTACCTGCTGCACCTCTAAACAGAACGTGGTGTACACTCTTGCTGTTTGACAGGGGGTAACAAAAAGCTCCACTTTACGTGTGGAGGTGAGGAATTTTATCGAACACAGGGTCGGGGGGGGGGGGGGTCCATACCCATAGGGGCCTCGGGTCCGTTCCTCAGTCAGTCCTCGAGGTGGGGTTGTAACCCCTTAGTTTCTCCCCCTCCTCGTGAATTTGTGGGGGGGTTGGACGCGCACCTCTTCGGTTGGGTGCGACCCCTGGGAATTGTGAAGCTACAAAACATTGTTCAGCAAATATCAAAGCTATATAAAACAATACAACATAATATATCAACAAATAAATTTGCCGCTCGGTGCGCTCCAGCCGTAGCCCCCTGGACGGTATTGGGGGAGCCGCCGCTAGATCCCAGCGAGGGCATGGCTTTTGGGTCTGAGTCTTTGGTGGGTTTTGGGTCTGGGTCTCTGCAGATTGTGTGTGGGTTGGAGATCAGGCCAGAGTGATTAATTGGGGAGGGGGGTGCTCAATAGTCTAGAGTTCCTGTTGTTGGCCTGTCTCCGCCGTCTTTTACCTGCGCAGATCCTTCTGTCTGACCGGTGTAGTATATTGCGGGTTTCTCCCCCTCTCGGTCCCCTCCACCACCTCCATCCCTAGGGTCAGCGATGTTGTAGTTCTGGCTGTAGGTGGGAGAGGCGGAAAGAGAAAACACGTGGGGGAGGGGGGCGGAGAACATGGTGATAAGAGTTTATCTCACCGGTCTTCTGGGGGAGTAAAATGGGGGTGCTTCTGCAGATTGTCCAATGGTGAGACCTTGGGAGGGGCATTTAGGCTTGTTTCTCCTCAGGTTTCGGTCTGTGTTCTCTTTTTTTGTCTTGGGGTCCTGGGGGGTTTGTTGATCGACCAGCTTTCGGGCTTCTTCAAGTGTGGTAGTGGCATTTTAGGTTGGCAGGGTAACCAAGAAGGTATGTCGATAGGGGGCAATTCGAGTTTTTCCCACACTTTCTCGAGGTCCCTTGGTGTTCTTATGGTTATTTGTTGCCCGTCTTTAAAGGTTGCCAGGCCGAACGGGAATAGCCATCTCATCGGTAGCTTTCTGGCTCGGAGCGCGTCTGTCAAGGGTTTCAGGATTCGCCTTTTGGCCAATGTGCTAGGGGCGATGTCTTGAAATAGGAGGATTTTATTCCCTTCGTGCATGATTTCGCTTGATTCTCTGGCTTTCTCTAAAATTGCAGAGGTGTCGAGGTAATTTAGCAGGCCGCAGATAACATCTCTTGGGGGTTCTTGCGGTGTGGGTTTTGGTCTTAAGGCTCGGTGGATCCTTTCTACCACAATTTTATTTGCTTTATCTTCTCCGAGCAAAGACTGGAATATCTGTAATGCCACTGAGTTTAATGCCTCCGTTGCTATTGTTTCTGGCAGGCCCCTGAAGCGAATATTTTTCCTCCGGCTTCTATTTTCTTGGTCTTCAATGAGGAGCATTGCTTGGTTTAACTGGTCTTGTTGCTCCGCTAGGGTGGATTGGAGAGCTAGGTTGTGCTGAATCAGGTCTTGCTGTGTATTTTCAAGGTCTTCAACCCTGTGGCCTATTTGTTTTACTTCGGTTTTTATATCGGCTAATTCTTTCAGGACTGGGGAGATGCCTTGGGCCTTGGGTGAGGACTTCTTTTTAGGAAGGAGCGAGAAATTGGATCTCTGTCGAGCTCTTCATTGCGTTCTGAGGCAGCTGAGACACTTTCTCCCTCTGAGTCGTCTGAGTGTGGGTCTGCGACGTACTCGTGGTGTGGTCTCTGTTTTTGTGCCGCTGGCGAGCTGTGTTTCTTTTTTAGATACTTGTCCATTTTTGCTTGATTTTTATTGGTTTTGGGCTGTTCTGCGTGGTCTTTATTCTTGTCCTTCCCAATTTTCACGATTGCGAAAGGGGGTATAATTACGCTTTGCTAGGTTTTGTTGACTCAGGTTTGTGCGTCCGATCGGCAGCGCCTCGTATTTGCTGCTATTGTTCACACTGTCCTCAGGGGTCTGTTAGCACATAGTGAGACATTAAATGTTCATTCTGGGCCCTGACTGGGCGGGCATGGCCAGAGTTATGGTTGTTGGGCTGTTCCGGCTTAATATCTTTCGCTCGCCAGTGTTTGTCCCCTTTTCAGCTTTCTGATGTGCAGGGAGCTTGGGGTTTACTAGAGGGTCTCCTCTTGTTGGCTGGGAGGTAGGTGTTTGCTGTAGGGTACCCGGTTGTATCTGTGAGCAGGGTGTGGAGTGTGTGGCGCGCCGACCAGCAGTGCCCCTTCCAGGGTCGTTCAGGTGACTTGTTGGGCCTTTGTGGCTGCTCTATATTGTGGCTGGTTGGTAGTCACCTGCCAGTGCGGGCTTTGAGACCTCCCTGAGCTTGGGGGGTTGCCGGATGTGTGGCGGTCCGGCAAGCAGTGCCTGTCCCAAAGTGTCTTGGGTGGCTTATTGAGCCTGTGTGGTTCCACTGTGTTGTGGCTGGGTGGCGGCCGCCTGCTAGTGGGGGCTTTCAGCCCTCTTTGATTCTATGGGGGGGGGAGGCTGCTGAGTGGCCCCTGTTGCAGATGCAGGGGTCTTCTTTATTGCCTGTAAGGGGGAAGGGGGAGACTTGTGGCTTGCTTGTGTCTCCCTCACCTCCAGCCCTCTGCTGTGTGAGTAGCCGCTGGTGTCTGCTGCTGAGGGGAGGGGGGGGGAGTTGCCGTCCCCTCGCTATGCTTTCCCGCTCTCCTGTCCTCCGGTACAGTGTGCAGGGAGGGGGAGAGGGGTCGGGTGACGTCTGCAGCCCCGTTAGTGAGCTTCCCCGTGCTCTGGTGTTGGCATCTGCCGTTTGTCTACCTCCTGCTCCACTTCTGCTGCTCGGATCGTCCGCGCACGCCGCCGGCACCCAGGGATCCGGTCCGGGGAAGCAGCCGCTCTGGTAAGCTCCGCGCCTCCTCTTGTAATCGTCGGATTCGCTCCGGAGCGGTGTCTAAATGCTCCTGGAGCTGTCAGAGATCTAGCGCTGCGGTAGGGCGCCGGGTATGTGGCTCCGGTACGGTGTGGTGGCCCGTTTTTTAGCGCTATCTCCGGGAGCTCGGCGGGCTGCATCCTGCTTCCAGCTTGGCAAGCTCCGCCAAGTCTGTACCCTTATCCCAGATGATAACTATGGCATCAATGAATCCAGCATACCACACCATGCCGCCGCATACGGATTTCTGTGGCTGAAAATTAAAAAATGCCCCCCCCCCCCCAGCTCATCGTGAGATTTGCTATGGATGGTGAGAATTTGGACCCCATTGGGGCTCCAGATACCTAAAAAAATTCATTATCAAAAGAAAAAAAATTGTGTTTCAACAAAAGTTCCGGAGCCAAAAGAATGAATTCCTTCAAGTCATGGCTGTAATTACTAAAGGACTGTAATGGAATTGGGCAGCCTCCAATGGCGCATGGTGAGGTGGGCTGGAATAGAAGTCTGTAACATCACATAGGACCCACTGCTAACCACTTCTCCATTCAGCGTGCTGCAATAGTTGCATTACATGTTTACCGGGACTCTACAGACTAACGGCTGCAGGGAGCGATCCACCAACACACTAAGACGTTCACAGGGGGAATCGGTCCCTGCAACTATGGGGCGAGGGGAGGTGGAAATACCCCTTTATGAATCCTGCATAAACTAATTGAGCAATAACCTAATTAATCTCCATACGCAGCCTCAATCTGTCTTCATATATAAGCAGATGTCATACATACAATTATATTAATTAACCCTTTGTCCCAATATTAAAATATGGCTGAATCATTATAAAGAGGTTTCTGGAGTCCCGTCTGATATATAACGGACGGCTGAAGCGCTTCTGCACATTTATAAATCTCATCTGCTTCCATGTAATAAATAACCTGCAGGATTATAAGATATTAACCCGTTATCCTCCAGATATTTATCGACCATGTGTATATATTGTAGTGAGGGGGGTGATGGCATTGACTGCCTTCTTGTCAGTTCTTATGGGGAGAGACTGACAGAAAGATTGAGGGTGCGTTCACACGAGCGCATAAACGGCGCGTTTTTGCGCCCAGTCCTATATACGTGACCATCCGAGGCGTTGGTTTCCAATGTATTCGATCGCACGGGTGATTTTACGGCGCGTAAAAACGACAACCCGCAGAAAACAGAACATACGTGGCCGAAATACGTGCCGACGCATATTCGATGGCCGAAAAGATCGTTTGAAAAGTAGGAACAAACTTCTAGTCATGATCGCCGAAAAACGTTCTTTCCGGCGATTATACGCTGCGCACGTGCGAACGTAAATACGCCTACGCTCGTGTGACCGCGCCCTTAGTCTGGCTACTAGGCATATTAAGGATTAAATCCACAGTTAGGTTTTAATCAGTTAATTAAGGCTAAGGCTTAAAGGTTTGTGAACAGATGCATGCAGAGGTGATGGAGGCTCCTGATGGAGCTGACCCCCCCGCTCCTTGGTTTTCTGTGGATATGCACAATTTTTAAACGATAAAGCAGCAAGTTTGTCACCCCAGAGCCGCCCCGACCATGGAAATCACATCCATGTCTATATATATATCCATGTCTGTGCCGTGTCATAAGTATGTGTGTATATATATATATATATCCATGTCTGTGCCGTGTCATCAGTATGTGTGTATATATATATATATCCATGTCTGTGCCGTGTCATCAGTATGTGTGTATATATATATATATATATCCATGTCTGTGCCGTGCCATAAGTATGTATGTATGTGTATATATATATATATCCATGTCTGTGCCGTGCCATAAGTATGTATGTATGTGTATATATATATATCCATGTCTGTGCCGTGCCATAAGTATGTATGTATGTGTGTATATATATATATATATATATATCCATGTCTGTGCCGTGTCATAAGTATGTGTGTATATATGTATATATATATATATATATATATATATATATCCATGTCTGTGCCGTGCCATAAGTATGTATGTATGTGTATATATATATATATATATATATATATATATATATATATATATATATATATATATATATATATATACACTACCGTTCAAAAGTTTGGGGTCACCCAAACAATTTTGTGTTTTCCATGAAAAGTCCCACTTATTCACCACCATGCGTTGTGAAATGAATAGACAATAGAGCCAAGACATTGACAAGGTTAGAAATAATGATTTGTATGTGAAATAACATTGTTTTTACATCAAACTTTGCTTTCGTCAAAGAATCCTCCTTTTGCAGCAATTCCAGCATTGCACACCTTTGACATTCTAGCTGTTAATTTGTGGAGGTAAGCTTGTGAAATTGCACCCCAGGCTTCTAGAAGCATCTCCCACAAGTTGGATTGGTTGGATGGGCACTTCTGGCGTACCATACGGCCAAGCTGCTCCCACAACAGCTCAATGGGGTTCAGATCTGGTGACTGCGCTGGCCACTCCATTACCCATAGAATACCAGCTGCCTGCTTCTGCTGTAAATAGTTCTTGCACAATTTGGAGGTGTGTTTAGGGTCATTGTCCTGTTGGAGGATGAAATTGGTTCCAATCAAGCGCTGTCCACTGGGTATGGCATGGCGTTGCAAAATGGAGTGATAGCCTTCCTTATTCAGAATCCCTTTTACCCTGTACAAATCTCCCACCTTACCAGCACCAAAGCAACCCCAGACCATCACATTACCTCCACCATGCTTAACAGATGGCGTCAGGCATTCTTCCAGCATCTTTTCATTTGTTCTGCGTCTCACAAACGTTCTTCTTTGTGATCCAAACACCTCAAACTTGGATTCATCCGTCCACAACACTTTTTTCCAGTCTTCCTCTGGCCAATGTCTGTGTTCTTTTGCCCATCTTAATCTTTTTCTTTTATTGGCCAGTCTCAGATATGGCTTTTTCTTTGCCACTCTGCCCTGAAGCCCAAAATCCCGCAGCCGCCTCTTCACTGTAGATGTTGACACTGGTGTTTTGCGGGTACTATTTAATGAAGATGCCAGTTGGGTACCTGTGAGGCGTCTGTTTCTCAAACTAGAGACTCTAATGTGCTTATCTTCTTGCTTAGTTGTGCAACGCGGCCTCCCACTTCTTTTTCTACTCTGGTTAGAGCCTGTTTGTGCTGTCCTCTGAAGGGAGTAGTACACACCGTTGTAGGAAATCTTCAATTTCTTAGCAATTTCTCGCATGGAATAGCCTTCATTTCTAAGAACAAGAATAGACTGTCGAGTTTCAGATGAAAGTTCTCTTTTTCTGGCCATTTTGAGCGTTTAATTGACCCCACAAATGTGATGCTCCAGAAACTCAATCTGCTCACAGGAAGGTCCGTTTTGTAGCTTCTGTAACGAGCTAGACTGTTTTCAGATGTGTGAACATGATTGCACAAGGGTTTTCTAATCATCAATTAGCCTTCTGAGCCAATGAGCAAACACATTGTACCATTAGAACACTGGAGTGATAGTTGCTGGAAATGGGCCTCTATTCACCTTTGTAGATATTGCACAAAAAAACCAGGCATTTGCAGCTAGAATAGTCATTTACCACATTAGCAATGTATAGAGTGCATTTGTTTAAAGTTAGGACTAGTTTAAAGTTATCTTCATTGAAAAGTACAGTGCTTTTCCTTCAAAAGTTTGGGGTCACATTGAAATGTCCTTATTTTTGAACGGTAGTGTGTATATATATATATATATATATATATATATATATCCATGTCTGTGCTGTGCCATAAGTATGTGTGTGTATGTATATATATATATATATATATATATATATATATATATATATATATATATATATATATATATATCCATGTCTGTGCCTTGTCATAAGTATGTGTGTATATATATATATCCATGTCTGTGCCTTGTCATAAGTATGTGTGTATATATATATATCCATGTCTGTGCCTTGTCATAAGTATGTGTGTATATATATATCTCCATGTCTGTGCCGTGTCATAAGTATGTGTGTATATATATATATATCCATGTCTGTGCCTTGTCATAAGTATGTGTGTATATATATATCTCCATGTCTGTACCTTGTCATAAGTATATATGTATATATATATATCCATGTCTGTGCCGTGTCATAAGGATGTATCTATATATATATATCCATGTCTGTGCCGTGCCATAAGTATGTATGTATGTGTATATATATATATATCCATGTCTGTGCCGTGCCATAAGTATGTATGTATGTGCATATATATAAATATACATGTCTGTGCCGTGCCATAAGTATGTATGTATGTGTATATATATATATATATATATATATATATATATATCCATGTCTGTGCCGTGTCATAAGTATGTGTGTATATATATATATATATATATATATATCCATGTCTGTGCCTTGTCATAAGTATGTGTGTATATATATATCTCTATGTCTGTGCCGTGTCATAAGTATGTGTCTATATATATATATCCATGTCTGTGCCGTGTCATAAGTATGTGTCTATATATATATATCCATGTCTGTGCCTTGTCATAAGTATGTGTGTATATATATATATATCTCAATGTCTGTGCCGTGTCATAAGTATGTGTGTATATATATATCTCAATGTCTGTGCCGTGTCATAAGTATGTGTGTATATATATATCTCCATGTCTGTGCCATGTCATAAGTATGTGTGTATATATATATATATCCATGTCTGTGCCTTGTCATAAGTATGTGTGTATATATATATATATCCATGTCTGTGCCTTGTCATAAGTATGTGTGTATATATATATATATATCCATGTCTGTGCCTTGTCATAAGTATGTGTGTATATATATATATATATATCCATGTCTGTGCCTTGTCATAAGTATGTGTGTATATATATATATCCATGTCTGTGCCTTGTCATAAGTATATATGTATATATATATATCCATGTCTGTGCCTTGTCATAATGATGTGTGTGTATATATATATATCTCCATGTCTGTGCCGTGTCATAAGGATGTATCTATATATATATATCCATGTCTGTGCCGTGCCATAAGTATGTGTGTATATATATATCCATGTCTGTGCCGTGCCATAAGTATGTATGTATGTATGTGTATATATATATATATCCATGTCTGTGCCGTGCCATAAGTATGTATGTATGTGTGTATATATATATATATATATATATATCCATGTCTGTGCCGTGCCATAAGTATGTGTGTGAGTATATATATATATATATATATATATATATATATATCCATGTCTGTGCCGTGCCATAAGTATGTGTGTGAGTATATATATATATATATATATATATATATATATATCCATGTCTGTGCCTTGTCATAAGTATGTGTGTATATGTATATATATATATATATATATATATATATATATATATATATATATATCCATGTCTGTGCCTTGTCATAAGTATGTGTGTATATATATATATCTCTATGTCTGTGCCGTGTCATAAGTATGTGTCTATATATATATATCCATGTCTGTGCCGTGTCATAAGTATGTGTGTATATATATATATCTCAATGTCTGTGCCGTGTCATAAGTATGTGTGTATATATATATCTCCATGTCTGTGCCGTGTCATAAGTATGTGTGTATATATATATATCCATGTCTGTGCCTTGTCATAAGTATGTGTGTGTATATATATATATATATATATATATATATATATATATATATATCCATGTCTGTGCCTTGTCATAAGTATGTGTGTATATATATATATATATATATATCCATGTCTGTGCCGTGTCATAAGTATGTGTATATATATATATATATATCCATGTCTGTGCCTTGTCATAAGTATGTGTGTATATATATATCTCCATGTCTGTGCCGTGTCATAAGTATGTGTGTATATATATATCTCCATGTCTGTGCCGTGTCATAAGTATGTGTGTATATATATATATCCATGTCTGCGCCTTGTCATAAGTATGTATGTATATATATATATCCATGTCTGTGCCTTGTCATAAGTATGTGTGTATATATATATCCATGTCTGTGCCTTATCATAAGTATGTGTCTATATATATATATATCCATGTCTGCGCCTTGTCATAAGTATGTGTGTATATATATATATATCCATGTCTGTGCCTTGGCATAATGATGTGTGTGTGTGTATATATATATATATATATATATATATATATATACATATATATATATATATATATATATATATCCATCCATGTCTGTGCCGTGTCATAAGGATGTATCTATATATATATATATATATATATATATATATATATATATATCCATGTCTGTGCCGTGCCATAAGTATGTATGTATGTGTGTATATATATATATATATCCATGTCTGTGCCGTGCCATAAGTATGTATGTATGTGTATATATATATATATCCATGTCTGTGCCGTGCCATAAGTATGTATGTATGTGTGTATATATATATATATATATATATATATATATATATATATATATATCCATGTCTGTGCCGTGCCATAAGTATGTGTGTGTATATATATATATATATATATATATATATATATATATATACCCATGTCTGTGCCTTGTCATAAGTATGTGTGTATATATATATCTCCATGTCTGTGCCGTGTCATAAGTATGTATGTATATATATATATATCCATGTCTGTGCCTTGTCATAAGTATGTGTGTATATATATATATATATATATATCTCCATGTCTGTGCCGTGTCATAAGGATGTATCTATATATATATATATCCATGTCTGTGCCGTGCCATAAGTATGTATGTATGTGTGTATATATATATATATCCATATCTGTGCCGTGCCATAAGTATGTATGTGTATATATATATATCCATATCTGTGCCGTGCCATAAGTATGTATGTGTATATATATATATCCATATCTGTGCCGTGCCATAAGTATGTATGTGTATATATATATATATATCCATATCTGTGCCGTGCCATAAGTATGTGTGTGTATATATATATATCCATGTCTGTGCCTTGTCATAAGGATGTGTGTGTATATATATATATATCCATGTCTGTGCCTTGTCATAAGGATGTGTGTGTATATATATATATATCCATATCTGTGCCGTGTCATAAGCATGTGTGTATATATATATATCCATGTCTGTGCCTTGTCATAAGGATGTGTGTATATATATATATCCATGTCTGTGCCGTGCCATAAGTATGTGTGTTATAGGTGTGTATATATATATATCCATATCTGTGCCGTGCCATAAGTATGTATGTATGTGTATATATATATATATCCATGTCTGTGCCTTGTCATAAGTATGTATGTATGTGTGTGTATATATATATATATATATATATATATATATATATATATATATATATATCCATGTCTGTGCCGTGCCATAAGTATGTATGTATGTGTATATATATATATATATATATCCATGTCTGTGCCGTGCCATAAGTATGTATGTATGTGTATATATATATATCCATATCTGTGCCGTGCCATAAGTATGTATGTGTATATATATATATATATATATATATATATATCCATGTCTGTGCCGTGTCATAAGTATGTGTGTATATATATATATCCATGTCTGTGCCTTGTCATAAGAATGTGTGTGTATATATATATATCCATGTCTGTGCCGTGCCATAAGTATGTGTGTATATATATATATCCATGTCTGTGCCTTGTCATAAGAATGTGTGTGTATATATATATATCCATGTCTGTGCCGTGTCATAAGTATGTGTGTATATATATATATATCCATGTCTGTGCCTTGTCATAAGGATGTGTGTATATATATATATCCATGTCTGTGCCGTGTCATAAGGATGTGTGTGTATATATATATATATATATATATATATATATATATATATATCCATGTCTGTGCCTTGTCATAAGGATGTGTGTATATATATATATCCATGTCTGTGCCTTGTCATAAGGATGTGTATATATATATATCCATGTCTGTGCCTTGTCATAAGGATGTGTGTGTATATATATATCCATATCCATGTCTGTGCCTTGTCATAAGGATGTGTATATATATATATCCATGTCTGTGCCGTGTCATAAGTATGTGTGTATATATATATATCCATGTCTGTGCCTTGTCATAAGGATGTGTGTATATATATATATATATATATATATCCATGTCTGTGCCTTGTCATAAGTATGTGTGTATATATATATATCCATGTCTGTGCCTTGTCATAAGGATGTGTGTGTATATATATCCATGTCTGTGCCTTGTCATAAGGATGTGTATATATATATATATCCATGTCTGTGCCTTGTCATAAGGATGTGTATATATATATATCCATGTCTGTGCCTTGTCATAAGTATGTGTGTATATATATATATATCCATGTCTGTGCCGTGTCATAAGTATGTGTGTATATATATATATATCCATGTCTGTGCCTTGTCATAAGGATGTGTGTATATATATATATCCATGTCTGTGCCGTGTCATAAGGATGTGTATATATATATATATATCCATGTCTGTGCCTTGTCATAAGTATGTGTGTATATATATATATCCATGTCTGTGCCGTGTCATAAGTATGTGTGTATATATATATCCATGTCTGTGCCTTGTCATAAGGATGTGTATATATATATATCCATGTCTGTGCCTTGTCATAAGGATGTGTATATATATATATCCATGGCTATGCCTTGTCATAAGTATGTGTGTATATATATATCTCCATGTCTGTGCCGTGTCATAAGTATGTGTGTATATATATATATATATCCATGTCTGTGCCTTGTCATAAGGATGTGTGTATATATATATATATCCATGTCTGTGCCGTGTCATAAGGATGTGTGTATATATATATATATATCCATGTCTGTGCCTTGTCATAAGGATGTGTGTATATATATATATCCATGTCTGTGCCTTGTCATAAGGATGTGTGTATATATATATCCATGTCTGTGCCTTGTCATAAGGATGTGTGTGTATATATATCCATGTCTGAGCCTTGTCATAAGGATGTGTGTATATATATATCCATGTCTGTGCCTTGTCATAAGGATGTGTGTGTGTGTATATATATATATATATATATATATATCTCCATGTCTGTGCCGTGTCATAAGTATGTGTGTATATATATATCCATGTGTGTGCCGTGTCATAAGTATGTGTGTATAAATATATATATATATCTCCATGTCTGTGCCTTGTCATAAGTATGTGTGTATATATATATCCATGTCTGTGCCTTGTCATAAGGATGTGTATATATATATATATCCATGTCTGTGCCTTGTCATAAGTATGTGTGTATATATATATCCATGTCTGTGCCTTGTCATAAGGATGTGTGTATATATATATATCCATGTCTGTGCCTTGTCATAAGGATGTGTGTATATATATATATATATATCCATGTCTGTGCCGTGTCATAAGTATGTGTGTATATATATATATCCATGTCTGTGCCGTGCCATAAGTATGTATGTATGTGTATATATATATCCATGTCTGTGCCTTGGCATAATGATGTGTGTATATATATATCCATGTCTGTGCCGTGTCATAAGTATGTGTGTATATATATATCCATTTCTGTGCCTTGTCATAAGGATGTGTGTATATATATATATCCATGTCTGTGCCTTGTCATAAGGATGTGTGTATATATATATATCCATGTCTGTGCCTTGTCATAAGTATGTGTGTATATATATATATCCATATCTGTGCCGTGCCATAAGTATGTATGTATGTGTATATATATATATCCATGTCTGTGCCTTGTCATAAGTATGTGTGTATATATATATATATCCATGTCTGTGCCTTGTCATAAGGATGTGTGTATATATATATCTCCATGTCTGTGCCGTGTCATAAGGATGTGTGTGTATATATATATCCATGTCTGTGCCGTGTCATAAGGATGTGTGTATATATATATATATCCATGTCTGTGCCGTGTCATAAGGATGTGTGTGTATATATATATCCATGTCTGTGCCGTGTCATAAGGATGTGTATATATATATATATATCCATGTCTGTGCCGTGTCATAAGTATGTGTGTATATATATATATCCATGTCTGTGCCTTGTCATAAGGATGTGTGTATATATATATATATATATATATCCATGTCTGTGCCTTGTCATAAGTATGTGTGTATATATATATATCCATGTCTGTGCCTTGTCATAAGTATGTGTGTATATGTATATATATATATATATATATATATATATATATATATATATATATATCCATGTCTGTGCCTTGTCATAAGTATGTGTGTATATATATATATCTCTATGTCTGTGCCGTGTCATAAGTATGTGTCTATATATATATATCCATGTCTGTGCCGTGTCATAAGTATGTGTGTATATATATATATCTCAATGTCTGTGCCGTGTCATAAGTATGTGTGTATATATATATCTCCATGTCTGTGCCGTGTCATAAGTATGTGTGTATATATATATATCCATGTCTGTGCCTTGTCATAAGTATGTGTGTGTATATATATATATATATATATATATATATATATATATATATATCCATGTCTGTGCCTTGTCATAAGTATGTGTGTATATATATATATATATATATATCCATGTCTGTGCCGTGTCATAAGTATGTGTATATATATATATATATATCCATGTCTGTGCCTTGTCATAAGTATGTGTGTATATATATATCTCCATGTCTGTGCCGTGTCATAAGTATGTGTGTATATATATATCTCCATGTCTGTGCCGTGTCATAAGTATGTGTGTATATATATATATCCATGTCTGCGCCTTGTCATAAGTATGTATGTATATATATATATCCATGTCTGTGCCTTGTCATAAGTATGTGTGTATATATATATCCATGTCTGTGCCTTATCATAAGTATGTGTCTATATATATATATATCCATGTCTGCGCCTTGTCATAAGTATGTGTGTATATATATATATATCCATGTCTGTGCCTTGGCATAATGATGTGTGTGTGTGTATATATATATATATATATATATATATATATATACATATATATATATATATATATATATATATATATATATATATATATATCCATCCATGTCTGTGCCGTGTCATAAGGATGTATCTATATATATATATATATATATATATATATATATATATATATCCATGTCTGTGCCGTGCCATAAGTATGTATGTATGTGTGTATATATATATATATATCCATGTCTGTGCCGTGCCATAAGTATGTATGTATGTGTATATATATATATATCCATGTCTGTGCCGTGCCATAAGTATGTATGTATGTGTGTATATATATATATATATATATATATATATATATATATATATATATATATATCCATGTCTGTGCCGTGCCATAAGTATGTGTGTGTATATATATATATATATATATATATATATATATATACCCATGTCTGTGCCTTGTCATAAGTATGTGTGTATATATATATCTCCATGTCTGTGCCGTGTCATAAGTATGTATGTATATATATATATATCCATGTCTGTGCCTTGTCATAAGTATGTGTGTATATATATATATATATATATATCTCCATGTCTGTGCCGTGTCATAAGGATGTATCTATATATATATATATCCATGTCTGTGCCGTGCCATAAGTATGTATGTATGTGTGTATATATATATATATCCATATCTGTGCCGTGCCATAAGTATGTATGTGTATATATATATATCCATATCTGTGCCGTGCCATAAGTATGTATGTGTATATATATATATCCATATCTGTGCCGTGCCATAAGTATGTATGTGTATATATATATATATATCCATATCTGTGCCGTGCCATAAGTATGTGTGTGTATATATATATATCCATGTCTGTGCCTTGTCATAAGGATGTGTGTGTATATATATATATATCCATGTCTGTGCCTTGTCATAAGGATGTGTGTGTATATATATATATATCCATATCTGTGCCGTGTCATAAGCATGTGTGTATATATATATATCCATGTCTGTGCCTTGTCATAAGGATGTGTGTATATATATATATCCATGTCTGTGCCGTGCCATAAGTATGTGTGTTATAGGTGTGTATATATATATATCCATATCTGTGCCGTGCCATAAGTATGTATGTATGTGTATATATATATATATCCATGTCTGTGCCTTGTCATAAGTATGTATGTATGTGTGTGTATATATATATATATATATATATATATATATATATATATATATATATATATCCATGTCTGTGCCGTGCCATAAGTATGTATGTATGTGTATATATATATATATATATATCCATGTCTGTGCCGTGCCATAAGTATGTATGTATGTGTATATATATATATCCATATCTGTGCCGTGCCATAAGTATGTATGTGTATATATATATATATATATATATATATATATATCCATGTCTGTGCCGTGTCATAAGTATGTGTGTATATATATATATCCATGTCTGTGCCTTGTCATAAGAATGTGTGTGTATATATATATATCCATGTCTGTGCCGTGCCATAAGTATGTGTGTATATATATATATCCATGTCTGTGCCTTGTCATAAGAATGTGTGTGTATATATATATATCCATGTCTGTGCCGTGTCATAAGTATGTGTGTATATAGTATATATATCCATGTCTGTGCCTTGTCATAAGGATGTGTGTATATATATATATCCATGTCTGTGCCGTGTCATAAGGATGTGTGTGTATATATATATATATATATATATATATCCATGTCTGTGCCTTGTCATAAGGATGTGTGTATATATATATATCCATGTCTGTGCCTTGTCATAAGGATGTGTATATATATATATCCATGTCTGTGCCTTGTCATAAGGATGTGTGTGTATATATATATCCATATCCATGTCTGTGCCTTGTCATAAGGATGTGTATATATATATATCCATGTCTGTGCCGTGTCATAAGTATGTGTGTATATATATATATCCATGTCTGTGCCTTGTCATAAGGATGTGTGTATATATATATATATATATATATCCCATGTCTGTGCCTTGTCATAAGTATGTGTGTATATATATATATCCATGTCTGTGCCTTGTCATAAGGATGTGTGTGTATATATATCCATGTCTGTGCCTTGTCATAAGGATGTGTATATATATATATATCCATGTCTGTGCCTTGTCATAAGGATGTGTATATATATATATCCATGTCTGTGCCTTGTCATAAGTATGTGTGTATATATATATATATCCATGTCTGTGCCGTGTCATAAGTATGTGTGTATATATATATATATCCATGTCTGTGCCTTGTCATAAGGATGTGTGTATATATATATATCCATGTCTGTGCCGTGTCATAAGGATGTGTATATATATATATATATCCATGTCTGTGCCTTGTCATAAGTATGTGTGTATATATATATATATCCATGTCTGTGCCGTGTCATAAGTATGTGTGTATATATATATCCATGTCTGTGCCTTGTCATAAGGATGTGTATATATATATATCCATGTCTGTGCCTTGTCATAAGGATGTGTATATATATATATCCATGGCTATGCCTTGTCATAAGTATGTGTGTATATATATATCTCCATGTCTGTGCCGTGTCATAAGTATGTGTGTATATATATATATATATCCATGTCTGTGCCTTGTCATAAGGATGTGTGTATATATATATATATCCATGTCTGTGCCGTGTCATAAGGATGTGTGTATATATATATATATATCCATGTCTGTGCCTTGTCATAAGGATGTGTGTATATATATATATCCATGTCTGTGCCTTGTCATAAGGATGTGTGTATATATATATCCATGTCTGTGCTTGTCATAAGGATGTGTGTGTATATATATCCATGTCTGAGCCTTGTCATAAGGATGTGTGTATATATATATCCATGTCTGTGCCTTGTCATAAGGATGTGTGTGTGTGTATATATATATATATATATATATATATCTCCATGTCTGTGCCGTGTCATAAGTATGTGTGTATATATATATCCATGTGTGTGCCGTGTCATAAGTATGTGTGTATAAATATATATATATATCTCCATGTCTGTGCCTTGTCATAAGTATGTGTGTATATATATATCCATGTCTGTGCCTTGTCATAAGGATGTGTATATATATATATATCCATGTCTGTGCCTTGTCATAAGTATGTGTGTATATATATATCCATGTCTGTGCCTTGTCATAAGGATGTGTGTATATATATATATCCATGTCTGTGCCTTGTCATAAGGATGTGTGTATATATATATATATATATCCATGTCTGTGCCGTGTCATAAGTATGTGTGTATATATATATATCCATGTCTGTGCCGTGCCATAAGTATGTATGTATGTGTATATATATATCCATGTCTGTGCCTTGGCATAATGATGTGTGTATATATATATCCATGTCTGTGCCGTGTCATAAGTATGTGTGTATATATATATCCATTTCTGTGCCTTGTCATAAGGATGTGTGTATATATATATATCCATGTCTGTGCCTTGTCATAAGGATGTGTGTATATATATATATCCATGTCTGTGCCTTGTCATAAGTATGTGTGTATATATATATATCCATATCTGTGCCGTGCCATAAGTATGTATGTATGTGTATATATATATATCCATGTCTGTGCCTTGTCATAAGTATGTGTGTATATATATATATATCCATGTCTGTGCCTTGTCATAAGGATGTGTGTATATATATATCTCCATGTCTGTGCCGTGTCATAAGGATGTGTGTGTATATATATATCCATGTCTGTGCCGTGTCATAAGGATGTGTATATATATATATATATCCATGTCTGTGCCGTGTCATAAGTATGTGTGTATATATATATATCCATGTCTGTGCCTTGTCATAAGGATGTGTGTATATATATATATATATATATATCCATGTCTGTGCCTTGTCATAAGTATGTGTGTATATATATATATCCATGTCTGTGCCTTGTCATAAGGATGTGTGTGTATATATATCCATGTCTGTGCCTTGTCATAAGGATGTGTATATATATATATATCCATGTCTGTGCCTTGTCATAAGGATGTGTATATATATATATCCATGTCTGTGCCTTGTCATAAGTATGTGTGTATATATATATATATCCATGTCTGTGCCGTGTCATAAGTATGTGTGTATATATATATATATCCATGTCTGTGCCTTGTCATAAGGATGTGTGTATATATATATATCCATGTCTGTGCCGTGTCATAAGGATGTGTATATATATATATATATCCATGTCTGTGCCTTGTCATAAGTATGTGTGTATATATATATCCATGTCTGTGCCTTGTCATAAGGATGTGTATATATATATATCCATGTCTGTGCCTTGTCATAAGGATGTGTATATATATATATCCATGGCTATGCCTTGTCATAAGTATGTGTGTATATATATATATCCATGTCTGTGCCTTGTCATAAGGATGTGTATATATATATATATATCCATGTCTGTGCCTTGTCATAAGTATGTGTGTATATATATATATCCATGTCTGTGCCGTGTCATAAGTATGTGTGTATATATATATATATATCCATGTCTGTGCCTTGTCATAAGGATGTGTGTATATATATATATATCCATGTCTGTGCCGTGTCATAAGGATGTGTGTATATATATATATATATATCCATGTCTGTGCCTTGTCATAAGGATGTGTGTATATATATATATCCATGTCTGTGCCTTGTCATAAGGATGTGTGTATATATATATATCCATGTCTGTGCCTTGTCATAAGGATGTGTGTGTATATATATCCATGTCTGAGCCTTGTCATAAGGATGTGTGTATATATATATATCCATGTCTGTGCCTTGTCATAAGGATGTGTGTGTATATATATATCCATGTCTGTGCCTTGTCATAAGGATGTGTGTATATATATATATCCATGTCTGTGCCTTGTCATAAGGATGTGTGTGTGTATATATCCATGTGTGTGCCGTGTCATAAGTATGTGTGTATAAATATATATATATATCTCCATGTCTGTGCCTTGTCATAAGTATGTGTGTATATATATATCCATGTCTGTGCCTTGTCATAAGGATGTGTGTATATATATATATATCCATGTCTGTGCCTTGTCATAAGGATGTGTATATATATATATATATATCCATGTCTGTGCCTTGTCATAAGTATGTGTGTATATATATATCCATGTCTGTGCCTTGTCATAAGGATGTGTGTATATATATATATCCATGTCTGTGCCGTGTCATAAGGATGTGTGTATATATATATATATATATCCATGTCTGTGCCTTGTCATAAGGATGTGTGTATATATATATATATATATCCATGTCTGTGCCTTGTCATAAGGATGTGTGTATATATATATATCCATGTCTGTGCCTTGTCATAAGGATGTGTGTATATATATATATATATATCCATGTCTGTGCCTTGTCATAAGGATGTGTGTATATATATATATCCATGTCTGTGCCTTGTCATAAGGATGTGTGTATATATATATATCCATGTCTGTGCCTTGTCATAAGGATGTGTGTGTATATATATACATGTCTGAGCCTTGTCATAAGGATGTGTGTATATATATATATCCATGTCTGTGCCTTGTCATAAGGATGTGTGTGTATATATATATCCATGTCTGTGCCTTGTCATAAGTATGTGTGTATATATATATATCCATGTCTGTGCCGTGTCATAAGGATGTGTGTATATATATATATATATCCATGTCTGTGCCGTGTCATAAGTATGTGTGTATATATATATATCCATGTCTGTGCCTTGTCATAAGTATGTGTGTATATATATATATCCATGTCTGTGCCTTGTCATAAGTATGTGTGTATATATATATATATATATCCATGTCTGTGCCTTGTCATAAGTATGTGTGTATATATATATATCCATGTCTGTGCCTTGTCATAAGTATGTGTGTATATATATATATATCCATGTCTGTGCCTTGTCATAAGGATGTGTGTATATATATATATCCATGTCTGTGCCTTGTCATAAGTATGTGTGTATATATATATCCATGTCTGTGCCTTGTCATAAGGATGTGTGTATATATATATATCCATGTCTGTGCCGTGTCATAAGTATGTGTGTATATATATATATATATATATATATCCATGTCTGTGCCGTGTCATAAGTATGTGTGTATATATATATATCCATGTCTGTGCCGTGCCATAAGTATGTATGTATGTGTATATATATATCCATGTCTGTGCCTTGGCATAATGATGTGTGTATATATATATCCATGTCTGTGCCGTGTCATAAGTATGTGTGTATATATATATATCCATGTCTGTGCCGTGTCATAAGTATGTGTGTATATATATATATATATCCATGTCTGTGCCTTGTCATAAGGATGTGTGTATATATATATATATCCATGTCTGTGCCTTGTCATAAGGATGTGTGTATATATATCCATGTCTGTGCCTTGTCATAAGGATGTGTGTATATATATATATCCATGTCTGTGCCTTATCATAAGTATGTGTGTTATAGGTGTGTATATATATATATATATATATATATATATATCCATATCTGTGCCGTGCCATAAGTATGTATGTATGTGTATATATATATATCCATGTCTGTGCCTTGTCATAAGTATGTGTGTATATATATATATATCCATGTCTGTGCCTTGTCATAAGTATGTGTGTATATATATATATCCATGTCTGTGCCTTGTCATAAGTATGTGTGTATATATATATATCCATGTCTGTGCCTTGTCATAAGGATGTGTGTATATATATATATCCATGTCTGTGCCTTGTCATAAGGATGTGTGTATATATATATATCCATGTCTGTGCCGTGCCATAAGGATGTGTGTATATATATTAGAGATGAGCGAACGTACTCGGATAGGCACTACTCGTCCGAGTAATGTGCCTTATCCGAGTACCTCCCCGCTCGTGCTGAAAGGTTCGGGAGCTGCCGCTGCTGACAGGTGAGTCGCAGCGGGGAGCGGGGCAGAGCGGGCGGGAGAGAAGGAGAGAAAGATCTCCCCTCCGTTCCTCCCCACTCTCCCCTGCAGCTCCCCGCTCCGTGCCGGCACCCGAACCTTTCAGCACGAGCGGGGAGGTACTCGGATAAGGCACATTACTCGGACGAGTAGGGCTTATCCGAGTACGTTCGCTCATCTCTAATATATATATCTCCATGTCTGTGCCGTGCCATAATGATGTGTGTATATATATATCCATGTCTGTGCCGTGCCATAAGTATGTATGTATGTGTATATATATATATATCCATGTCTGTGCCTTAAGTATGTGTGTCTACATATATATATCCATGTCTGTGCCTTGTCATAATGATGTGTGTATATATATATATATCCATGTCTGTGCCGTGTCATAAGGATGTGTGTATATATATATATCCATGTCTGTGCCTTGTCATAAGTATGTGTGTATATATATATATATATCCATGTCTGTGCCTTGTCATAAGGATGTGTGTATATATATATATATCCATGTCTGTGCCGTGTCATAAGGATGTGTGTATATATATATATATATATCCATGTCTGTGCCTTGTCATAAGGATGTGTGTATATATATATATCCATGTCTGTGCCTTGTCATAAGGATGTGTGTATATATATATATCCATGTCTGTGCCTTGTCATAAGGATGTGTGTGTATATATATCCATGTCTGAGCCTTGTCATAAGGATGTGTGTATATATATATATCCATGTCTGTGCCTTGTCATAAGGATGTGTGTGTATATATATATCCATGTCTGTGCCTTGTCATAAGGATGTGTATATATATATATATATATCCATGTCTGTGCCTTGTCATAAGTATGTGTATATATATATATCCATGTCTGTGCCGTGTCATAAGTATGTGTGTATATATATATATCCATGTCTGTGCCTTGTCATAAGGATGTGTGTATATATATATATCCATGTCTGTGCCTTGTCATAAGGATGTGTGTATATATATATCCATGTCTGTGCCTTGTCATAAGGATGTGTGTGTATATATATCCATGTCTGAGCCTTGTCATAAGGATGTGTGTATATATATATATCCATGTCTGTGCCTTGTCATAAGGATGTGTGTGTATATATATATCCATGTCTGTGCCTTGTCATAAGGATGTGTGTATATATATATATATCCATGTCTGTGCCTTGTCATAAGGATGTGTGTGTGTATATATATATATATATATATATATATCTCCATGTCTGTGCCGTGTCATAAGTATGTGTGTATATATATATCCATGTGTGTGCCGTGTCATAAGTATGTGTGTATAAATATATATATATATCTCCATGTCTGTGCCTTGTCATAAGTATGTGTGTATATATATATCCATGTCTGTGCCTTGTCATAAGGATGTGTGTATATATATATATCCATGTCTGTGCCTTGTCATAAGGATGTGTGTATATATATATATATATCCATGTCTGTGCCGTGTCATAAGTATGTGTGTATATATATATATCCATGTCTGTGCCGTGCCATAAGTATGTATGTATGTGTATATATATATCCATGTCTGTGCCTTGGCATAATGATGTGTGTATATATATATCCATGTCTGTGCCGTGTCATAAGTATGTGTGTATATATATATCCATGTCTGTGCCTTGTCATAAGGATGTGTGTATATATATATATCCATGTCTGTGCCTTGTCATAAGGATGTGTGTATATATATATATCCATGTCTGTGCCTTATCATAAGTATGTGTGTTATAGGTGTGTATATATATATATATATATATATATATATATCCATATCTGTGCCGTGCCATAAGTATGTATGTATGTGTATATATATATATCCATGTCTGTGCCTTGTCATAAGTATGTGTGTATATATATATATATCCATGTCTGTGCCTTGTCATAAGGATGTGTGTATATATATATATCCATGTCTGTGCCGTGCCATAAGTATGTGTGTATATATATATATCCATGTCTGTGCCGTGTCATAAGTATGTGTGTATATATATATATATCCATGTCTGTGCCGTGCCATAAGTATGTGTGTATATATATATATCCATGTCTGTGCCTTGTCATAAGGATGTGTGTGTATATATATATCCATGTCTGTGCCGTGTCATAAGGATGTGTATATATATATATATATCCATGTCTGTGCCGTGTCATAAGTATGTGTGTATATATATATCTCCATGTCTGTGCCGTGTCATAAGGATGTGTGTGTATATATATATCCATGTCTGTGCCGTGTCATAAGGATGTGTATATATATATATATATCCATGTCTGTGCCGTGTCATAAGTATGTGTGTATATATATATATCCATGTCTGTGCCTTGTCATAAGGATGTGTGTATATATATATATATATATATCCATGTCTGTGCCTTGTCATAAGTATGTGTGTATATATATATATCCATGTCTGTGCCTTGTCATAAGGATGTGTGTGTATATATATCCATGTCTGTGCCTTGTCATAAGGATGTGTATATATATATATATCCATGTCTGTGCCTTGTCATAAGGATGTGTATATATATATATCCATGTCTGTGCCTTGTCATAAGTATGTGTGTATATATATATATATCCATGTCTGTGCCGTGTCATAAGTATGTGTGTATATATATATATATCCATGTCTGTGCCTTGTCATAAGGATGTGTGTATATATATATATCCATGTCTGTGCCGTGTCATAAGGATGTGTATATATATATATATATCCATGTCTGTGCCTTGTCATAAGTATGTGTGTATATATATATCCATGTCTGTGCCTTGTCATAAGGATGTGTATATATATATATCCATGTCTGTGCCTTGTCATAAGGATGTGTATATATATATATCCATGGCTATGCCTTGTCATAAGGATGTGTGTATATATATATATCCATGTCTGTGCCTTGTCATAAGTATGTGTGTATATATATATATCCATGTCTGTGCCTTGTCATAAGTATGTGTGTATATATATATATCCATGTCTGTGCCTTGTCATAAGGATGTGTGTATATATATATATATATCCATATCTGTGCCGTGCCATAAGTATGTGTGTATATATATATATCCATGTCTGTGCCGTGTCATAAGTATGTGTGTATATATATATATATCCATGTCTGTGCCGTGCCATAAGTATGTGTGTATATATATATATCCATGTCTGTGCCTTGTCATAAGGATGTGTGTGTATATATATATCCATGTCTGTGCCGTGTCATAAGGATGTGTATATATATATATATATCCATGTCTGTGCCGTGTCATAAGTATGTGTGTATATATATATCTCCATGTCTGTGCCGTGTCATAAGGATGTGTGTGTATATATATATCCATGTCTGTGCCGTGTCATAAGGATGTGTATATATATATATATATCCATGTCTGTGCCGTGTCATAAGTATGTGTGTATATATATATATCCATGTCTGTGCCTTGTCATAAGGATGTGTGTATATATATATATATATATATCCATGTCTGTGCCTTGTCATAAGTATGTGTGTATATATATATATCCATGTCTGTGCCTTGTCATAAGGATGTGTGTATATATATATATCCATGTCTGTGCCGTGCCATAAGGATGTGTGTATATATATTAGAGATGAGCGAACGTACTCGGATAGGCACTACTCGTCCGAGTAATGTGCCTTATCCGAGTACCTCCCCGCTCGTGCTGAAAGGTTCGGGAGCTGCCGCTGCTGACAGGTGAGTCGCAGCGGGGAGCGGGGCAGAGCGGGCGGGAGAGAAGGAGAGAAAGATCTCCCCTCCGTTCCTCCCCACTCTCCCCTGCAGCTCCCCGCTCCGTGCCGGCACCCGAACCTTTCAGCACGAGCGGGGAGGTACTCGGATAAGGCACATTACTCGGACGAGTAGGGCTTATCCGAGTACGTTCGCTCATCTCTAATATATATATCTCCATGTCTGTGCCGTGCCATAATGATGTGTGTATATATATATATATCCATGTCTGTGCCGTGCCATAAGTATGTATGTATGTGTATATATATATATATCCATGTCTGTGCCTTAAGTATGTGTGTCTACATATATATATCCATGTCTGTGCCGTGTCATAAGTATGTGTGTATATATATATATCCATGTCTGTGCCTTGTCATAATGATGTGTGTATATATATATATATCCATGTCTGTGCCGTGTCATAAGTATGTGTGTATATATATATATATATCCATGTCTGTGCCGTGCCATAAGGATGTGTGTATATATATTAGAGATGAGCGAACGTACTCGGATAGGCACTACTCGTCCG
This sequence comes from Eleutherodactylus coqui, assembly GCA_035609135.1. Lineage (NCBI taxonomy): Eukaryota > Metazoa > Chordata > Amphibia > Anura > Eleutherodactylidae > Eleutherodactylus > Eleutherodactylus coqui. The sequence goes on along the minus strand of CM069405.1, from coordinate 528,512,073 downwards.
AGTAATGTGCCTTATCCGAGTACCTCCCCGCTCGTGCTGAAAGGTTCGGGAGCTGCCGCTGCTGACAGGTGAGTCGCAGC